>OENT01002116.1:0-22295 GCA_900239685.1 Rotaria macrura | reverse complement strand
GAAGTTAGCTAGGTTGAAAGAATTTTTTCTTTAATTTAAAAATCTCCTAAATTCGAAGACACCACCTTTACATATTACTGTTATTAACCAATAATATTGCAGAATTTATGACGATTAGTTTTTATTTATAGTCGCAGCATGAAAATTTGAAACCGAAGCGAAAATTTTTTAAAATTAATCTATGTATTTATCCATATATTTTTTAATCACCAACAGTTAGTTCAGACATATTGAATGAATAATGAATTTCAAACGAGAGCGAGTTTCATCTTAGTTAATCATAGTTTTCCTTAGGTCTAAATTTGCTCAGAAATCATTTTCTCGAAGTACTTTAGTTTTATTTAATAGTAGATTTCTTGAAACTTTAACAAAATAATTTCTCAAACAGTATCAATAAAACAAAGTTATTTTTTAATCTGACTGCATATTCTACCCATTATGTTACTCTAATAATTACATGGTAGAGTATACATTCATGCAATTAATTGTAAAACATAATAAACAGCATGACTTAATCCAATTAAGTTCATGTTTTCGTTTAAATACCATGAATTTATCGCAACAACTTATCATTGCGACGAAGTGAACGCGACGAAGTGTCGTGCGACGAAGTGTTCGCGACGAACTGTCGTGCGACGAAGTGAGCGGTCACCTCCTCTGATTGATAATTTCGTCATTAGGTACTTCATCTTCTTCTTCATCGCCTTCTTCAGATTCTTATAAAAGAATTTGTTGCAAAAACTGTTGTCGTTCGTTTCCAGTCGATTTATTATTAAGCATTTCACTTTGTATGACCTTTCATCAACAATCAATATAGAAAACTAGCATATCATCCGAACAATACTTTGATGACAGTACCGTCTCGGTTTGAGTAAGATCTAGTTTAAGAAGCAGCAGTTGAAAGACCCGAGCATTTCACACGAAGAACCATAGCTCACAGCCGTCGTTCACCTTCACCATATATTCTGTGGAATATTTCTTCAAGGCCGATACTTCAGAAATTAGTTTTCATAGCATGAAAACTCGACGACGAAGCTCCAGGGAATTTTTGAAAGATCTTGAAGACTGTATCCCTTTAATGATTCGTAATCGCTCTATTCTCTAGATATTGAACACGACACTTGCAGTTATATAATCACCAGAATGGTGTTAGTTTCAGATCAGTTTTAACCAAACTTCCAAGATTTCGCTATATCAATCATCAACAATTTGCCCTGAGAAATGAAACTAGTTTTAGATTCATACCGTGATATTTTATAGAGAATTTCTCTTACTACTCTACTTGAATAATGCAATATGAAGAATTCACGTCTGAGTAGATTCATAATTACACATTTTCGATTAAGCAGTAATGGCTAAAAGAAAAACGAGTGAGAAAAGACAATGATGCTCTTTCCACTCATCAAGGTTTTAATGATAAGTAACAGCTGCATCTGGCATTATTGTTGTATTCTGAAATTCTGTCTAGCGTCCTTAATGATGTAACGTATGAAAAATTGTACGTACTTTCAGTTCTCTCAATTCAGAAGCAATTCAGAAATTTCCAACTGCTTTTCACTTCAAAACGACAGTTACTTAAATTTGTTTGTTATTTCAAAAAGCAGCGTAGTCCATTCGACCTTTGATTATAGCAAGAGATCTCGTGAGGAAGATGGCCACTTAACTTGGTACGTTTCCCGGCATCTTTTGGATCACTGATTACCGTGTAAAATACTTACACTACTAGTCCATTCATTCCACTTATGTGCACTATTTTTCTTCGGTCTTTTCTAGATGCTGTAGTATTGTATGGAGATTAACAAAAATTATTCTTACACGTGAATGATTAAAAGTGAACGAATCCATTTTTGGATTTAATCTCATTTGTAAACTTGAAGAGACGAAAGGCATGATTGACAGTGACTTAAAAACAGCTGCCCACATTATATTTACCAATAAACTGTGAAGATTGGTGACAAACAAGAATAGCAACAGAACAGCATGACTTTTGCGTTGATCTTTTGCCGATTATTGTCGTACACAATCAACGATTCATAAATGCCTTAACTCTAGCTAAATAAAAATGTTTTCGCTTTGCATTCGGAGAAATGTGCGACAAAGTTATTCTGTGTTCGTACATCGATGGTTGACTCCATACATCTTCTCCTTCCAATCTCTAGACAGTGTTAAAACACTATCCTAGAAAAAATATTTCGATAACGAAACAAGTCCATACACCAATTCAATAGCACACAATACCAATAAACAAGATGCAAATCTATTCAATCAATAGTAGTCCTTTCTGATACAACTCTTATGATTTAAGGTTCCAGAACAAGTTCAATCAACTGATACGTATAAATTGTCTTTTATTTTTGAACTTCTTCATAGTGTATCATGGGCACAATCGGTAGGTGTAAGTACTTGTAACGACGTGATTCGGAGTATATGAACGAAAAATATTCGTAAAATTTCTTCAAAGAATATGTTCAGGTGGTTATTCAGAAAGCATTGTCGTTCAATTTCATGTTATAATCTTTCTCAAATCACTAACGAGAAGGACGATCATGAAATTACTCAAGAAAGAGAAGGATTAATCAGAAAAATACCGATAGTTATTCTCTCCCTTATATACTTTTACAATCATGCTCGTCATGATTCATTGATTAGGACCATCTTTGTTTCATTCATAAGGATAAGCAAAACATTGGACGCATCTCATTGTATCTTTTATCTTGCTTACCAAAAGCCACACAGTAAAGATATGCAGTTCCGATTAAATACTCTCCAGCGATCTCCCTTTGTGATTGGCTGTGCCCATCACCGTTACACTCGATATCTATTATTTATCCTGGTGATTTCTTATCCTGCCTATCAAATGAATCAATATTATTACGAACAAACTGTTGAATCTGATATTGTCATCCCGTATAGTCGACATATAGATATACATGGTAGTTTTATTCCACACCGTGCATGTAAAATTATTCAAGCTGTTGCCAATCCAGATACAAAAACCCTAGCTGATATATACAAATATCTCAACGAATACCCACGCTTAAACGAATATTTCAAACTAGCTCCACCAACATCCTACCATATTGTTTTGACTGAATTGAAATATAATCTCAGTTTCACGGATTCATATTCAGCTGTTTTGAAACAAGAACAAAAACTACTTGACACCTCAAAAAGAAGTATAAATGCCACTGCTACACAAATAACGATCGTCGAAAAAGATCAAATACGCATGCGAGTTGAAATGAAATCAGACTATTCTATTAGTACTCTCAAAGAACACCAACAACGATGGAATGAAAATTTTTCACAATTAATCCATGAAAATTGTACTTCGTTTTATATAACCTTAGCTTATCAATATAAAGATATACCAAGCCAAGACGTTTTTCAACGATTCACTAATCAATTGAACAATGGGCCTGGATTACCGATAGAAATCGATTTTGATCCTATTGAAATATGCACGTTTGAATATTCAGATAATTTCTCACCGCTTCTGTCTGATACGGCTGGTGAAAATCAATAAATATATTTTTTATCTGAAGACGATTTACAATGGTCGAGAGCAAATTGGAAATATGCACTAAATCACTAGATTCAAGAATAAAAAGAGTTCCCTTCAGCTATAGGTTATATGTAATGCATTATTGGTTTTATATAAGATTAAATATATGGTGAATATGATGAATGGAAATATGTGCACCGTAACTTCTTCCTTTTCGTGTTTCACAAGAAAATTCAATGATGACTCTCATCTATGATTGAAACATACATACGATTCCAATGTTGTAAGGTAACGCACGATGGTTATGTATTCCAATTAAAAATGAAGTTTAATCTCATATAAAATTTGTAAAGCACCATATCGCTCTCTTTCTTTTCATTCATTATCAAACTATGACATCTTATATTTAATTGAATAAAAGAAATTTACATAACAATGTTTTTTCGTTTCACTGATGGAATCATGCTATTCACTTGAAAGGGATGTACCCTATTCGCTAGAGATAAACTGCATCAAAATAGCAAACGATGTTCATGGTTTCGAATTCACGTTGAACCACATCAAGCTCAATATCCGTTTCAGTTGGCAGTATTCAAAATAGTAAAATATCCCAATAAACTTCCATGAAATGGGAAACCTTCGGATCAACCTTTTCGTATTCATCGAGTCCGTTATACAGGAAAAGATGGTGTGAAAACATTTCAGAAATTTGAGAGCGTGTGAAAGTCAATCGTGATATATGATAAGATAATAAATTTTTCGAATACGATTTGAGTGTTTTCGTGTTGATCAGTGATGTCGTTGTATATTTTCTCTATGGAATGCTCTTTCGAAGACTAATTATTTCGAATTCGAACAAAAAGTTCGAATCTCATTGTAATATACCTTGAAAAAGCAGGAAGAACACGTACTAAACCGCCTTCGTTTACACAGGTAAGTAGCAGATCCAGATAATTGGCTTGTTTCTGTAGGAAATGAAGCATACAAAAGGGTTAACCGATCGATGAGAAATGAAGCCTATTTCAATATAGCCGCATGCTTTGCACTCTTGTGTTTTCTTTAAGGTTTCTTTTTGTTATTGTCGGTATGTTTGAAACGGTTTGTGAAACAGACAAACCGTCACCTCCCTTGATAATTTTGTCATTGAATGACCCCGGTGATTGATTTTTATATTGAAATTTTTTTTCTTGTGCGCATTATACAATAAGATAGGTTTTTCTTATCACTGATCGATTTACTTTACATGAACTTCGTTCATATTGGAAATAACCATCATTCGCCGTCTTATGTCAACTTATCAAGAGTAATTTACTCCTACGTTTTTTATTGTATTTTTAGACAATAGCGAAGGCTTTTCGTCAATCACGCAGCCTTCTGGTATTGAATACGATATTTTCAGCTATGACAGCATTCAGGATAGACAAGCTGTCTATCGAGGCCATCTTTGGATAGGCTTCTACACCAATCTGCCGTGTAAAATTGTGATCCTTGATACGATTCGTTGGCCTTCCTTCGAACAAACGATTTTGCTTTTTTTTCTTTCTTTTGTTGCTCGAAAAATAGAACAAAAATCGTTGAAATGATATTTCTAGTACAGAAAAGAAATGTGAGCGCATCATTGTTGGAGAGAAAATATTCAGAATATTCAACCTAAAAATGCAAACAAAACTATCCGCCTATTGGTGGGCAATATTTGAGTACGTCTCGTGTCTTCTTTTTGTTTATAACCGACCAAAACATAGCGTACATAATTATTTCACAGAGAATGTAAAACACCAAAAGTATATCGGAACAAAAGGAAAGCAATTGAAGCGATTGAAAGAAAATGAAAAAGAAAAGGCAATCTTTTTTGTCATGATTACGAACCACTAGTGGTGTCTTCGTTATCATCGATGCCAGCGAAGGAGCACTAAAAAGATAAACAATTTTACGACTATGTGAAGTACTGCATGTGTATTTGCTTTGTTTATGCATTATCGTATCTCCTTGATCAATTAGAAAGTTAGTTTTACCTAGGCTACAGTTCTTTAGAGGACTATCAAGTATAGAACTGAAGCTTCGGTCTGTATACAGAATTCCACTTTACACTTGCAATCGTGGAGTGAACATTCAAGTTAAATCGTCGGGTGTATCTTAGCTGGAATATTAACTTAGATCAATGTATGTAGCAGTCAGATTCAGATGTGAACTCGGTGAAGAAAAGATACTTCGTCGAAAATCGATCATTATAGAGATTCGACTTAAGTGAGGGAGTGAATCTAACGCTAATTTTAGTTGTTTGAATTCTGAACGAGTCGATATTTTTCGATGGTGATAATTATCACTATGATCACTATTGTGTGTGGGTACGAGTGAAAAAACATAAATGTCCGCAACCAAAAAAGAAAAAATTCAATTATCAACAAGCAGTTGGTAAGATCTTTTCTTCAACATTCGTAGCCAACATTGAACGTAAAACACTAACATATAGCTTACGCTTACGTTAGTCGAGAGAGGTCTTGATGTCACTTGGTGTGACACAGCGACTAGTCAAAATTTCTATAGACATGGATTGGGTGAAATGAAGATGCTGAATTCAAATAGAAAGAAAGAATGAAAGTTGTCAAAAATAAATCTCACATGTTCCCATCAAATTCTTTCTCGAAAAACCTTGTATTGATTTTTAAGGAGTAAAATCATTTTTTCAGTAAACAAATTATGTATACGATGTGAAACAGAATACATTTCCTAGTCAACTAATAACTTATTTTATTTTCATCTAAAACGTGTTTGCCAAGCCTTTTACCGTCAACATCAATTATATTCTGATCGTCAGCTTGTTCAACATATTTTATGATTTTTTCTAGTCATAATTCTGTTTTTGGTCAACGATGTCCTTCATCGATTGTTGGTATTGCTACGAACACTTGTTCATTATCAAATACAAAACAATATTTTTCCAACAAAGTAAAATTTCTTTTCAATCGGACAGTCAAAAGAGAAACGCTTCTGCTTACTAATGATATACGTTTTTCATTTGTCTACTATACAGTAAAAGCTATATTTATTCTAACTGTATTACTTGATACTTTTTGCTTGGAAACTTCCACTAACGTAAGTAGAAAACGATTTTTTTATGATTTACTCTCTCTTTCTTAGAAAACGGCAAAATTTCTGAACAAATGTGTAGTTACCAAATTCTCAGATGCTGACATGATTTGAAATAGGGCTCAATCAGGAATCATCGTATTCTATGACTTTCGCAATTAAGAATGATGCAGCTGGCAAGCTTCGCTGTGAATCAATGGCTATTGTGTGTTAATTAGTAGATTGCGCCAGCGCTGCACCCTACTGTTAAAATTCTATTGAGAATGCCGGCCGTGATATAGAAACCATGGCAACCGTACTTTTAACTCGTATCCCTTGCTAACTGATAGAAGAAAGGATCGAATTTCTTTATAATATTGATCTTTCATTGATACTCATTTGAAAGTCCCCTTCGACACTTGTCAAGGTAAAGCAGGCTTGTAAGTTTTTTTTTCGACTTACAAAACAACAAAGTTCTTCATTTTTACTGAAGCATGAACATCGGTAGTCAGAAAGTTAAAGTAGTATACACATAGATTTTTTATATGCTGTGCGATTTTCAAAACTCCTAGTTAACTTCATGCGAATTCTAGGTACTCGGTACCTTCAAGACTACATGTAACTTCAAGACCAAAATCTCAGCTACTTACCACTGAGTTATTGGCTCTACGCAATTTATGATAGTTTTATTTATCGAATAAAAGAAAATTCGATTATAATATAGTACTTTTTTCAGTATAAAAGGTAAACATAACTGTTGAAGAAAATTTTAATGGGATGAGTCGTAAATGGAACAGTTCATGGGAATACTGACAGCCCAACTATTGCCTTTCATTGCCCCGGTTCAGTTCAACAAGAGCTTTTTCTTATAAGGAATGCTCAATTTTGTGTTTGTGTTTTCTTCAAAAGAAAAATTCAAACAAATACGAGGCTTGTAAATTCGGTAACTATCTTACTTGATGTGGATTCCAATCTGAATCGGATATAATAACTGTATTGAACTTCTTCAGATTCAAACAGAGACCACCAGTATGGCTTAATGATGGAATCAACTCACGAGGGAACCGCCTGAAGTGATTCAAAGCTTTGGAGCTGATATTTTGCCGATAAGTAGAGTCCAATGGTACTAGAAAAAGAGCAAAATGACAATGGCCCATGGGCCTTCCTTCTCGAGTTATGGTAATTTTACTGTGTTTACCGCCTAGGATACGATAATCACCGATAAATCAAATTATGGAGTTTCCATCTGATTTTTTGCCCTCGTGCATGTTTTGTGATCCATATCTTAGCCTGAAATTTTCAGCTAATATGCAAGCACCATTGTCGAGATATTTCAATCTCAAGACAGGAGTACCATGTTGCATACATACAAAAGAATCGACGTTTCTTGAAAACTTATTATTTCAAGAACAATGCTTTCATTTTGGCTGAAAATTTCAGGGTAATATAAGGATCACAAGACCTGCGTGTGCGCAAAATTTCAGGCCGAAAGTCCGTAATTTGCTTTTTCTGTGAATATCTTATCAAAGGCCGTAAACGCAGTAAAATTACCATAACTCGAGAAGGAAGACCCATAGGTCATTGTCATTTTGCTCTTATTCTAGTACCATTGGACTCTACTTATCGGCAAAATATCAGCTCCAAAGCTTTGAATCACTTCAGGCGGTTCCCTCGTCAGTTCAGATTCGATTAAACCGTTTTTATTATTTTCATTGAATACACTATTCGACTGAGGAGGACAACATGAAGACATTGATCATATTTTATGATTAGATGCCATTTCGTCCGTAACGCATAATTTTAAAATTTTACTGAATGGAGATCTGTACCATCGAATATCGAACATTGCAGAATTAAAGAAAATAGCAGTGGTTATATGTTTTTGTTTATTTTATATATGAAGTTTGTTTTGTATACTTTAGTCTTTTTTTTCTACTACTATGAAATACAAATTTGTTTATTTTTAATTAAAGATATTTCTAAAAACATTGAAACTTACCAACAAGAGATATGATCATTTAAAAATGTATTTATCTACATTCTCAAGACTTGTAGCGTTCTTTTAATTTTTTAAATAATTGAAATGACTATATTTTTACTTAGTCTAAATAAACAAATATATATAAAGTGCAAATAAAAAATCATTTTGTAACAGAAGTAAATATTCTGAGCATATCCTCAAAATTCAAAGAGATGGTAAATATTTTAAGGTCATTCAACTCGGATCGATACAGTTCGGTTATATTCGGTTAAAAGAAACTCGAACCAATACAATTACTGGACTGTGTTTATCATAAAAAAATAAAATAATCAGAATTAGATTCACTAAATTAACCCAATGAGTCATTACGCTCTTCAGATTTTGTTTGGCTATCAAGACGGAAATCAGTGCACAGACATGAATCAGCTGTAACAAGTATGATTCAGTTAGCATCATCCTTCAACTAATTAGTGGTATGATCATGTACCACATTTACGGTACTCTTTTATTGAATGCATTCATTATTTTGTCTAAAATGAGAAAAAAATCATTCTCGATTTCGCATCAAGAATCTACTTGAAGAAAAACGATTCAATTAGAATAAACTTTCATAAATACTTCATCACTTGGTACCTCTTATACGTCTTGCTGCTTCCTATGTTTATCATTTCGAAAAACCATATAGTTCATTCAATCTTTGACTGAAACAAGAGAACGCGTGTGAACCATGATTACTCCTCAAGCAGAGAAAAGTTTTCAAAAGCGCGTTTAAGCGTCCAAAAACGGACGGAAAAACGAGAAAAGTGGACGTCTTCGGATTGCAATCGACGTTCCCGATTGTCAGTGAAAAGCACTCATTATCCCACTTTCTTGTGCGTTTAATCTCATTTTCAGCCAAAAATACTTGTAAATGAATAGAAAAAAGAGAAACAGTGGTCGTCTTATTAATACTTAAGAATTCTTATTATGATCCCGTCAATTAAAACGACTATGCAATTAACAACTACTATTACTCTTTTTCTTATGCATTTACAAGCTATTTTTGACTAAAAACGCGATTAAACGCACAAGACGGTGGGAAAATGAGCGTTATTCCCTCACCATCGGGAACATCAATTGCCATCCAAACACGTCCACTTTTCTCGATTTTCTATCCATTCTAGGGCGCATAAACACGTTTTTGAAAAAAATTTTCTGCTTGAGTCATCTTGAAAAACTGTCCTAAAATCTTGTGGATTATGAAATACAGCATAGAATATTGGCAGTGATAGATCGTTTTCTTAGATTTTCTCAATTCTTTCGACTGTAATTTCTCCAAGCTACAGTATCCTATAAGGATGAACAGCAATGAATCTCCAAGGTGAGACATAGCACTACACGAATAAGCTTCGAATTCGCTATTATCGATAAACGTTAAGGAAAGTAAAACAGTGAATCACGTGACTTTTGCGTTGATCTTTTGCCGATTATTGTCGTACACAATCAACGATTCATAAATGCCTTAACTCTAGCTAAATAAAAATGTTTTCGCTTTGCATTCGGAGAAATGTGCGACAAAGTTATTTTGTGTTCCTACATCGATGATTGACTCCATTCATCTTCTCCTTCCAATCTCTAGACAGTGTTAAAACACTATCCTAGAAAAAATATTTCGATAACGAAACAAGTCCATACACCGATTCAATAACACGCAATACCAATAAACAAGATGCAAATCTATTCAATCAATAGTAGTCCTTTCTGATACAACTCTTATGATTTAAGGTTCCAGAACAAGTTCAATCAACTGATACGTATAAATTGTCTTTTATTTTTGAACTTCTTCATAGTGTATCATGAGCACAATCGGTAGGTGTAAGTACTTGTAACGACGTGATTCGGAGTATATGAACGAAAAATATTCGTAAAATTTCTTCAAAGAATATGTTCAGTTGGTTATTCAGAAAGCATTGTCGTTCAATTTCATGTTATAATCTTTCTCAAATCACTAACGAGAAGGATGAGCATGAAATTACTCAAGAAAGAGAAGGATTAATCAGAAAAATACCGATAGTTATTCTTTCCCTTATATACTTTTACAATCATGCTCGTCATGATTCATTGATTAGGACTATCTTTGTTTCATTCATAAGGATAAGCAAAACATTGGACGCATCTCATTGTATCTTTTATCTTGCTTACCAAAAGCCACAAAGTAAAGATATGCAGTTCCGATTAAATAATCTCCAGCGATCTCCCTTTGTGATTGGCTGTGCCAATCGCCGTTACACTCGATATCTATTATTTATCCTGGTGATTTCTTATCCTGCCTATCAAATGAATCAATATTATTACGAACAAACTGTTGAATCTGATATTGTCATCCCGTATAGTCAACATATAGATATACATGGTAGTTTTATTCCACACCGTGCATGTAAAATTATTCAAGCTGTTGCCAATCCAGATACAAAAACCCTAGCTGATCTATACAAATATCTCAACGAATACCCAGAATTACACGAATATTTCAAACTTGCTCCACCAACATCCTACCATATTGTTTTGACTGAATTGAAATATAATCTCAGTTTGATGGACTCATATCAAACTCTTTTGAAAAAACAACAGAAAGTACTGGACGTATTCGATACAACAGTAAAAGGTATCGGTAAAAAATTCCTGATCATGGATAAAAATCAACTGCGTTTGCATGTTGAAATGAAATCAGAGTATTCTGATAGTAGCCTCATAAGTCATCAACAAAGATGGACTAAAAAATTCCCAGAATTAATTAATGACAATTGTACTACGTTATATATGACGGTAGCATATCAATATAAAGATATACCAAGCCAAGACGTTTTTCAACGATTCACTGATCGATTGAACGATGCGCCTGAATTACCGATAGAAATCGATTTTGATCCTATTGAAATATGCACGTTTGAATATTCAGATAATTTCTCACCGCTTCTGCCTAATACGGCTGGTGAAAATCAATAAATATATTTTTTATCTGAAGACGATTTACGATGGTCGAGAGCAAATTAGAACTATGCACTAAATCACTAGATTCAAGAATAAAAAGAGTTCCCTTCAGCTATAGGTTATATGTAATGCATTATTGGTTTTATATAAGATTAAATATATGGTGAATATGATGAATGGAAATATGTGCACCGTAACTTCTTCCTTTTCGTGTTTCACAGGAAAATTCAATGATGACTCTTATCTCTGATTGAAACATACATACGATTCCAATGTTGTAAGGTAACGCACCATGGTTATGTATTCCAATTAAAAATGAAGTTTAATCTCATATAAAATTTGTAAAGCACCATATCGCTCTCTTTTTTTTCATTCATTATCAAACTATGACATCTTATATTTAATTGAATAAAAGAAATTTAGATAACAATGTTTTTTCGTTTTACCGATTGAATCATGCTATTCACTTGAAAGGGATGTACCCTATTCTCTAGAGATAAACTGCATCAAAAAAGCAAACGATGTTCATGGTTTCGAATTCACGTTGAACCACATCAAGCTCAATATCCGTTTCAGTTGACCGAATTCAAAATACTAAAATATCAAACTGTATTACGATCAAATCGGAAACTTTCAGATAGGCGATTTCCTATCGAACAGGTTGTTTTTCCAATATTTTTTGAGTCTTTTCGTGTTGATCAGTGATGTCGTTGTATATTTTCTCTATGGAATGCTCTTTCGAAGACTAATTATTTCGAATTCGAACAAAAAGTTTGAATCTCATTGTGATATACCTTGAAAAAGTAGGAAGAACACGTGGTAAACCGCCTTCATTTACACAGGTAGGTAGCTGATCCAGATAATTAGCTTCTTTGCGTAGGAAATGAAGCATACAAAAGGGTTAACCGATCGATGAGAAATGAAGCCTATTTCAATAAAGCCGCATGCTTTGTACTCTTGTGTTTTCTTTAAGGTTTCTTTTTGTTATTGTTGTTATGTTTGAAATGGTTTGTGAAATCGAAAACAGCCATCTAGGTTGATAAATTTGTGATCGGGTGACCCTTGCGATTGTTCCTGATATGAATTGTTTTTTTAGTGTGGGTTTTATACGATTAGATAGTTTTATCTTATGACTGATCAATTTACTTCCCACGGATTTCATTGATGCTGATATCAAACCTTGGTCGCCTTGTATCATCATCCATGAGAAACAAATTGTGTATCTAGGCCAACTTTTGATTGGCTTCTACACCAATCTGCCGTGTAAAATTGTGATCCTTGATACGATTCGTTGGCCTTCCTTCGAACAAACGATTTTGCTTTTTTTTCTTTCTTTTGTTGCTCGAAAAATAGAACAAAAATCGTTGAAAAGATATTTCTAGTACAGAAAAGAAATGTGAGCGCATCATTGTTGGAGAGAAAATATTCAGAATATACAACCGAAATATGCAAACAAAACTATCCGCCTATTGGGGGGGGGGCGTATTTGAGTACGTCTCGTGTCTTCTTTTTGTTTATAACCGACCAAAACATAACGCACATAATTATTTCACAGCGAATGTAAAACACCAAAAGTATATCGGAACAAAAGGAAAGCAATTGAACCGATTGAAAGAAAATGAAAAAGAAAAGGCAATCTTTTTTGTCATGATTACGAACCACAAGTGGTGTCTTCGTTATCATCGATGCCAGCGAAGGAGCACTAAAAAGATAAACAATTTTACGACTATGTGAAGTACTGCATGTGTATTTGCTTTGTTTATGCATTATCGTATCTCCTTGATCAATTAGAAAGTTAGTTTTACCTAGGCTACAGTTCTTTAGAGGACTATCAAGTATAGAACTGAAGCTTCGGTCTGTATACAGAGTTCCACTTTACACTTGCAATCGTGGAGTGAACATTCAAGTTAAATCGTCGGGTGTATCTTAGCTGGAATATTAACTTAGATCAATGTATGTAGCAGTCAGATTCAGATGTGAACTCCGTGAAGAGAAGAAGTGTCTCTTTATCAGACGAGTCCACAGAATTGTAGAGTTATTCACAGACACGATTCTCCCAGTTTAAACAGATGCACGGTGATGGTAAGTGTATTTGAATTGGAAACTGAAATCGGGAATTGTTTTCCTTCGCGTTCTCAGCGCTCTATTCATTTATTTTTCCTTCACCCGGCTTGTGAGGCCCCCTAACTTATTTAAATATGCTCATTAGGATCTTTCAGGTTGCTTATGTATGTTTATCCTATGATTTATTTCTTCGTATATTACGAGCATAGTAGCAGGTTTCTTGGAGTAAAAAATATAGGAACTCAGATGAATGAATCCACGACTCAATCCTATCGGATTTTACAAGATTCGAAGAACTGAGAAAACCCGATGGAGCTCCGGGTTGCGGAACTACTCGGAAATCGTATGGAAAATGCACACTGGATTATCTGTGCACTATTTAGCATCTGAAGGCAACACCAGGGGTCGTTGAAAGCCTTCCGACATGCTACATCAGATTTGGCAGTAAGATATGATCGGATCAGAATACTTGGAATCCGCGCATTGGGTCGCAACGCGGATTCCTACGGGACTTCAGCAGCTTGATAGAAATTCACGCCCCAGGTCGAAAAATCTGACATAAGATCTTATGAAATACATACAAGATCTTGGAATATGAGCGAAATCTTACAAGAATCTCTCAAAAACTCGTAGTCTCTGAGATTTTGCATCAGATCGCACAGTCAGATTTTTGAAAGATCTTATTAATGTATAAGATCGTTCAAAAATCTGACTGTGCGATCTGATGCAAGATCTCAGAGAGTACGATTTTCGTACGATTTTTAGTCGGATCTCACATGATCATATAAGATGATATGCAGAATCTTATCAGATCTTAACATCTGATTGTTTACTCTGAGTTAAAATTCGATCGGACATCTGTCGGAATGTTTCTCCTGCGAATAACAGACATGTAATATACGGAAGAATGACGGTGGTCGTTTATGTGCATTTTAAAGCTCATTTTTGAATAGATACTTCGGTAAGACGGAATTTCAACAATCGACATTCGGCCATCGGAATTCCTCCGGAAATTTGACAAAGCTGTCGAATTTTTGCCATTGTCAAAATTTCCATGAACTTAAAACAAAGTTTTCATCGTCTTATTGATAAATTGTCACAAATTTATCCGTTTGTTGAACGCGAAGTTTACAATGATGAACTTTGAACGTGCTTGAATAAATGGATTTGGTGATATAGTTACTACAACAACTAATTTATCGATCATGTCCGGCTGTTTTTTCCATCTTTTAGATAGTTTACAACGTAAAGTGTAAGTCAGTAATTGGAATTCATTTTTAAATAAAATATTGAAGCCACTTTTTGTTCTCTTCACAACGTTGATTTAAAATTAATTCATGAACAAGATGCAGTACATGCTCGTCATGCTACTCAAATTACTGCTCTTTCTTTTCTCATACAAATTATGTTAGTCAAAGTCTTGGTGGCCTGTGGAATTCATTAGCACAAATTTAGCATCCTGTACTAGATTATTGTGAAGATATCTATGTAGGAAGAAATGGTGCACAAGGAAGATCAAAACCTATGTTTGAAATCGAATTCTGGAATATGAATCAAAGGACAACGGGTCTTCTAAGGGGTGCTTACAATTCGGCTGAGGCTTGGTATCGTCTTGTTAACTATAATATGCAATGTAACCATCCTTCACTTTAGACATTCATTAATAGTTTAAAAAACGAAAAATATTGAATCCACTGTAAATTGGTCGAGCTTTCAACTCAGGCGAAAAGATCAAGCCAAACACAAAAATTTTTAAATTGTTGTGTATGACTGCGGGCCATGTCATTATGCGTTCAGTATCATCTATTCTACAACAATGAGAAGGATTTCCTCATAATTTATGAGCTCTTTTTTTGTCAATAGTTCGTTTTGTGTAACTGTGTAATTGTCTCAATACACTTTGTATTTTTCCATGTTTCTATTCTTAAGTTTCAGTTTCTATATTTGATAAAATAAAAATAGTTTTACTTTTATACATTTTTCGACCAGTTTGGGTATTGGTCCCATTATTTGTAACTAATTTTCGTTCGATCAAGTTTTGCTCTCCCATATTTATATAGAATTATAGTTCCTGAAAAAATGAATTTTTCAGTAATCTTATGTAGTAGAAATTTGAAATTAGGGACTCGTCTTTGAAATGTACAAAAGATGTTTCCTGTTTTAATTAATTCGTCAGTGAAATAAAGATTTACTCTGAGATACACAGTAGTTTGATTGAATAAATTTCGGATAAAATCTGGTTCATTTTGATAAAATAATGTAAAATTCGTTTTGTTTTTAACCGAATTTTCCTTGGCAGAAAACGAAAATTAAAGAAATCTAGAGTATTCTATATTCGTTTTTAAACTACTTCCAGTATTTCTTATACTTCCGACAAAGTTTACTTTGTTCAAAGCTTACTAAATATTAGAAATTTATGGTCAATAAAAAGAGTACCGTTTCCAGTAGCAATAAAGCATTCTGAAATTGACTGATATCCAACAAACTCTTCTGAAATTTCCAATTTTGAACATAGAAGTAAGAATTTTAGTCTCTAATAATTGAGACTCCTAACCATACATGATGAAAATGATTTTTGTAAATCTTGCTAATTACATGTATTACTAAACTTTGAAAGGCGTAATTTCCTAAAAATAACCGAATTTCTATACGGATTCCAGTTATTTTTAAAAGCTCTTCTCTTTTTTAAGATAGACTTTTATTATTCTCAGAGTATCACATGATTATATCTTTTACTGTATAATTAAGACTATTCTTAAAATTGCTTTCGAATTACACAATACAAGACTTTCCGTTCTGGGTAGTTTTACAGACACTCTCTACATGTATTTGTATAGATTGCTGAGTTTTATCTCAACGAAAAATTTTCCATGGACGCTTTTCATATCTAGATAATTAGCTAAGCATTGAGAAACGTTTTTCATCGATTTCCAATTTCTTCTGTAAAATATGTAATGTTGATTAGGATCGGAAATTTTAATTCGTTTTGACAATAACTTCTATTCATCCTTGAAATTTAACCTTTTTACTGAAAAAGCATTTAAAATGTAAATGAAGTTAACACCGTATTCAAGTAAAAATTGTCCATAATCGTCTTGGATCATGTTCCATGCATTTTTCAACGACAAGTCAACGACCTCTGCTTGAAACATAATAGGCGATTATTGTAAAACATTTCATCGCAGACACATATGGACAAGTATTACGCAAATATGGTCCTAGCTTCATTTACCAATCAACCGCTGTTTTAAAAATCTTAGGTGATACGCATATCAAATTTTCTTCTTTATGAATTCGAGCCAACTACGAATAAATTGAAAAAATTTACTTTGTTAGATTTCGGCTAGGTAGTACTTTTTCATGAATCAATGAACTAATTTCAAAAAATGTAGAAATGCGAAATGAGGGTGGGTGTGGAATGAAAATGCTATATTGTTATTTCTGTTTCGCTTTTTCATCTCCCCCTCCCCCGGTACCACTTTTCAGACTCTATTATGATTCATGCTCCTGATATCTCACTGGATCTAGATGGTAAATTATGAAACAGAAAAGGTTTATAGAAGAACTCTAGAGAGTATATCTGAAAATACAGTTCTTAAAATACTCATATTTTCCCAGTTAGTTATTCCGTTCACGTAATACTTGAAGCTTACATTCTTTACATGCTTACTTAAATGAATGAGAACGATGAATCACCAATAATGTGTCGAGAAAGAGAACGATAATAAAAAGAAAATTTCGATTAATAAATGTTGTCGTGCATCGTCCTACAACTTTTCTCTTCATATACAACTGCACTAGACTGTCTCTGATTGATTGAAAAGAGTAGGCAAAGTAAGTCACGCATAACGCTACCCCTTTTTTCTTTCATATATCAAGTCAGAAAGTTAAAATATGGTGTGTCGTCAAAACATTTGCAAGCAACTTGTACTTAGGACCTGTTTTTCTAGGAGAGCCCTTGCTAATATCATAGTAACTATTCCACTGTTTGTTTATCTGGGATATGAATGGAAACAATATTATGACGAAAACGTAGCAACCGCTGCCCGAAACTTGCCACCCAGTCCATATACGGATAGCGATGGTAATTTGATTCAATACGCCGCATGTAAAATTCTTCAATCTGTTGAAAATCATCATACAGAAAAATTTGCTCAATTGCATACATATATAACCGACTATCCCGAATTAAAGCAATACTTCAAAATAGTTCCATCTAGAGCTTACCATATTGTTCTAAGCGATTTGAAATATAATCTGACTCTAACTGGAGACTATTCCAATATACTAATAAAAGAACAAAAATTACTTGATAGGTATAACACAATTGTGGAAGGTACAAGTATAAAATCATTGGTCATCGAAAAGCATGAAATACGTTTGTATACTGAAATGAAATTCGACTATGTGGATAGTACCTTGAAAGAGCATCAGCAAAGATGGAACAAAAATTTTCCTGAATTAATCAATCAAAATTATGATTCGTTTTACATTACATTAGCTTATCAATATAAAGAAATACCTAGTGAAGATGTTCTTCAACAATTTACTAGTGTGTTGAGTAAATGGCCATTTTCACCAATAGATATTAAATTTGATCCGATTGAAATATGCACATTTGCGTATGCCGATAACTTTTTCGCAATTTTACCTGACGTAGATGGTTAAATCCTTTAAAGAGCTTTCTTCTCTTCAATCGGTTATCAACAGTGTACACTCAATTAGACAAGCACAATACATTATAATGATCAAAGCCATGAATTTTTTCCCTGACTTTAAACATTGTCTAATGCATGCTGAGTTTTATATTAGAATAAATTATCAATAGGGCTGAAAATCAAGTCTTTTCTCGAGTGAATATCAAAATTTCATAATCTACAACAAATAATAGTAATTACATGGATGTACGGTAAAAGCAAATACAAGAGTTATTTGTTGCACTGCTTTTATGGTTTTGATAGTTCGGCAGGATAAAAGACAAGTGCAAAATCTATTTGGTCATTTAACTCATTTGAATCTTGATAGTAATTGAAAACCGATGTTTCTTATGATATTTTGACAAATTGAATGACTATCTAAAACTATTCCAATGGTTTTGAGAGAAAACTCGAAAAACTTTGAAATCGATTATCATTTCAACTATTAAAGATATGTACTAGACGCGTCGTTGACCAAACAAGAAAGACTAAAAATCAATATATATTTCGCTTGAATCTAATAAATTCGAATGAACTTTTTCGAAGTTCAAGAATCGTTTGTAAACAACTCGTCGTTAGCGCAAAATTTTAATTTGACAGTTTCACAGAGTAATAGAGAGAAATGATTGAGTAATAAATTTTTTAATACACTCTCTGTTAACATATACTGATCGATGATTTCAATGACTATGATTTCGATTTCTTAAAACATATATTTCCAATTTCAACGATTAGCTAGTTTTATTTCCATATAATTTGATAAAATATCAAGAAATGACAAATACATTCCTTGCTTAGGCATTATTATAATCATGAATGATCAGTAATTTTACTGCCAGCAATAAAAATGTGTCATAAAAACTAGGAATGTCCCAGTGCCAGTTAAGAACTGGGAACTGGATACCGGCCGGACTGGTACCCCAGTCCGATCAGTATCCCAGTCCAGCTGGGTGTCAATTTCACTCAGTTCATAATCAAATGAATAGGGGGACCCGTTGTAAATAACTTTAAGGTATATTGAGTTAGGAGGGCATGCGGTATGCACGGATACCTAATTAGTTAGGCGCCAGTCTGACTAGGTATCTGTTTAAATGATCTATGACTCAATCAATAGTTAGCAACTTAATTATAGTAATACACTATATTATCTAATCTTGGAAATGAGTTGAGTTATATAAATACCCAGGTGGACTGGCCACCAGTCAGACCGGTACCCAGTTAACTGGCACTGGTGCATACCTATAAAAACCTTATGGGCAAGCAGCAGCAGTAGACAAAAAATCGATCGGTGAGATAAATGATCATTTCTAGAGGAAATATGTTGTTCAGGTCAAAAATGAATTTTCTTTCCTTCCTATTTATACAGGGCGATAAACTATTTAAGTATATGCCCAAGTACGCACCGCACATGTATTATCAACTTCTTGTAAAGAATAAAATGAAAATAATTGAAGAAATGATCAAGATAAATAGGAAAATAGCTTGCAAGCATGGAATTGCGTTCCCAGAAAGAAAACTTAATATCAAATAAAATAAGTCACATTCTTAAATGTAGTGGTCACATTTCTAATGTAATACATCTTTCTCTTTCGACTTCGTTGCATGAGTCATCTTGATATATAGTTATACATTCCTATATACATATATATATATATATATATACTAGCAACGTCCAATGCATACTGCACGGCTGACTTTTCTGTAAAGTTTCATGTCAGTGCTTCAACCTTTATCCAATAATAGACAATCTGACGGTTCGAATTGTATATAGATAGATAACCTTGTAGTCTTACTCCCTTACAGGCCTGTACTCCTACAGCCGTATACTCTTGTACTATTATCTAGTTATAGCCTTATATCATTTAAACCTACCGGAGAGCCTTCGAACACATTCTTGACCATTTATAGGGCATGGTCACTGAAGATTCTAGTGCGTCGGAAAACTCCATTAAGTATCATTATCAGAGGTTATAGAAAGTTCTATGACTTGATAAAATTCTGGAAGAGTCTACATATTTCTAAAACTTTCTAGGAACATAGCAGCATCCGGCTTCACTTTTAACTTTTGACCTGTAGCCTTGATCTTTGAGGTGTCCACATGGTCCCCAGTGAAAGTTCAATAGAAATCTAGAAAATTCCAGAAAATTCTAGAAATCAATAGTTAGCGACGAATAAATCTGGTAAGCTCTAGGAAATTCTAGAATTCTTAACCTTTAAACTTTCACCTTTAACCATTAATCCGACACAGAGAAACATACAGGCACACAGATAGACACACAGACACTGAACATTATACATAGAGATATGTCTTCCTTTGAAAAGCCAGTGGCAACTATAAGTCTTGTTCATTTCTTTTCATCTCTTTCCTTCGTTGTTTCTATGCTCTTTGAAGTCAATAAAACACATTAGTGACGTTGAATACGAATTGCCTTTTACACAAGCGTAATATGTGACGCATTCTTACGAGGTAGATCAACACGACAAGAATGTAAGCTCTTCAGGAATATGGCCGAGACTAAGCGGAAAATATTATACTACTTAACAAAAGCGAATTCAAGCAAGGAAAACCACATTGCTATAAGTAAGAATACTCCCTTTCTCTTTATTTGATAATTTCTGGACTTACGAACTCATGCATGATGTGTTTTGTCACAAACACGCCTCTACTATTATAAACATACCCCTTCTCTCAATAGTCGGATGAATTACTATTCCATTCGAATACATTTTTCTTCTATAGGAAAATTATATTTAATTTTTCCAACGCATTTTTACTATAGAAATTTCCAGTTTTCCGCTGCGTTTTCATTTTTCTTGTAACATATCAGGTTATCAGAGGAATGAAATATCTTTGTTTGGGTTTATTTCTTCACCCTTGCTTGTGTGCGTTAATATTTTTATGCATTTTTGACCCGGACGTCATTTTTCCGCTGTAAACGAGCATTTATGTCACCGATCAGATATTTGTCTAATCCTCATTAATATCACTATAGGTTAACACTAAGATTAAGTTGAAAAATTGAAACCCATTCTAATCAAGTTATCATTCAATCTACACTCTAAAAAATTAAGTACTTTCCTGAACCCCCTAAAAAGGTTCGGTAGATTTAAAATAGCATCCAAATGACCCGAGATGCTTAAAAAACGATTGTTCAGTTCTACGAAACGTTGAAAGGTTCTTTCTGTGTGCCCGCGGACTGAGCCCTCTTCTACGAAACTTTTTTTCATCTTCGCAGAGCAAAAAATGGTTTCGAAAGAAAGTGCGAAACCACTGAGAGTTCAGAAGAAACTCTAAAGGTTTCGTATTTTCTTTCGAAACTATTTTTGCTCTACGAAGGTGAAAAAAAAGTTACCTTTTTAGGGGGTTCAGGAAAGTACTTATTTTTTTTAGAATGTCATCTGCGGCTTCATCACTCGACTTCGTGTTTGTATTTACATAGGTATTTTATGAGTTACTTCTATCTAATAATCCACTGATTTACGTAAACTTATATAACATTTTCTAGTAAACGACTCAGATTCGTCTTCTAAGTTCAACTTGCTATGTTTTCGATACTTCTGCGTCTTTCATATTGTGAATAAATCATACTGTACGTTTTCCTTCGTCTATCCTAATTTCTTAAGAAAGAACGATATAATACAACTGATAATGACATCATTCAGGAAATATATTTTATCACTACAGGCCGTCCTTTCACTGAATCCAATCAATCTTACAATATTAACAGTCATCGGACACACATTGTTTTGTCCTTCACACTAATGTACCATTTATCTTTAGTTTTCCTTGTGCTTCTACTGAGAAAACGAAATAATAATTACACTAGTGAAAAAAGTATGAAGAAAAACGAAACACAAACGCATTTTTAATGCAGAAACAGAGAAAGTATACACAACCGAAAATAAACTGAATAATAAGAGTAAGGAAGATAAAGAAACAGAGAGCTTGAAGAAGACAATAGTGCTTGAGAAAAGTAAGAAACAGAGAATTTTTAGATTCATGCAAATATTG
>OENT01002115.1:7144-27835 GCA_900239685.1 Rotaria macrura | reverse complement strand
TCACGGCAAGTCATGTTAGTTTTTTTACCCGAAATTTACGTATTTGAAGATTTACAATTAGGCGAAGAAAATTTTATTGATATCATTAATAAAACAATTTTAGTTTTATTATATAGCGAAGCTGGAAAGAATCCATCTGAAGATGATGTTTCGAATTCAAACTTGTGAAATATTATGTAAATATTCAGCTAAGTAATTTCTGATTCCAGATGATACAATAATTGCGCCTCAGAAAATGTAATTAATACATCGGAAATATCGAATCGGGCTTTAAAGATATTTGAAAACATGATTTCGATTCATCAGAACGTTAGAGAAAAAGTTTTACATAGTATTGTTGATGATTTTTATTTATCAGGATTCATTTCGTCTGTTCTATATGACTTCTCATTTTTCTGATGCAATCGTTTATCTATCTGAAAAGATAAAAGAAGGAAGAAAATTGACAATAAACGGTTTTCAAACATTAAGTAATGTCATCGATGATCATCTTAGAAATTTTATTGAACGTTTCAAATAATAGACAGATTATAACTAATAATTTAATTGAGAAAATTTTAGAAATAAGAAATTATTTTCTTGACATATTTGAAATTTTAGTTAAAAATAATCAGGATAGATCAAGTGAATTTTTATCTAAATTAGAATATGCATTAGAAAATACATGCGTTTCTGATCATAAGTTATTTCTATTTTTCTTCTTCAAAGTCAAAAAGATAAAAAATCTATCCAAAAAAGTTATTCATACAATTCTAAGTAAGCTCTTAAGTTTAGAAAATCCCTTGACTATGCAACAATATTTACCTGTAATTTGTTTAGTTATTGAAAAGGAAAATAATGATTTCGAAAACAAGAGAGAAACTCTTTTTAATGAAGTTGATGATCTACTATTTGGTAGCAGTATAATTGGTTCGATTCAAAAGGCTTTAATCTATGCTCTTAAAACAGATAATCAATATGTTATTCGGAAAAATCTTAACTGTTTTAAAGCATTGACATCAGATCATCAAGTTCAGCTAGAAAATAAAACTCTAAAAGTTCTTTTAACCTTAACAGCAAATCGTATCTGTGACGATAATATGAAAGATGACATAGCTAACATATTACATATTTCTCAATTAGAAGATAATCAAAAATATGAATAGCAACGTGCGTATTTAAATTTTGACTCAAATGAAGAATTATTAAATAAATTACTTAAACAAAATTTTGATCAAATCAATTTTAATATTGACAATTGTTCAGAATTAAATAGTAAAGCTCTAGAAGTTTTATTGAAAGGTTCGAATAAGAAAGATAGTTCAGATAAATTATTAAATAGTATTTCTGTTTTATTAACAACTACGAATTCAAAAGAGATGAAAGATCTATGTTATCAACTTATAATTGAAATAGCAAAAGTATAGGAAGAGAGTTAACCAACGAAATTATATTACATATTCTTGCTCAAAATAAAAATCATAATTTAATAGAAATATTTGTGCTAATCTCGAAAAGTTCAATGATATCAAGAGAATTGAAAGATCAAATAAGATTATTTACGAATATCAATGAAACGATTCTTGAAGAATTTTAAAAAAATATGCGACAAGAATATGAAAGAACTCGAACATTTTCTAACTTATCTCTTAAAAAATCATTTTCGTTAAAAATTCTAGAGAATTAAATTACAAATACTTTAGAACAAGAATTAATCGGTATCTATGCGTTAATTTTAATACAAAATTCTGAACATAAGTCTAATCAACAAATAGTTGAGAGTTTAGAAACAGCGACTTTATCAAAAATAAACTTGAAACAACAAATTATGATTCTGTATTCAATATTTTTATAGATATTTTAAATGAAAACGATGTTTCATTTGCATATACTTGTGTGTATAGCTCTTGCATCGGAAGCTAAGGAACTTTCTAATTTCGAATCATTAGAAAGTAATCTTTTCGATGATAATTAAAACCATTCGTACAGTTCGTCATTTCGAGGTTTATGGTAGAGATTTGAATTCGGCATTATTTCATGAATGGTGTGTTCATATTTCTGATAACTTTAAAGAAAATCATTGCAATTGAAGTTAATTTAGACGATTTAGATTTACTCGAAACTATCACAACATTTAAAATACATTGATTTTGATAAAATTCGTGATAAAAAAACAAAATGAATGGAATCGAGAACTTTTAATTTTTGATTTAATAAAAAGATTGTCTATAAGTGAAGTAGAACTTTTTCAAGTTTGGCTTAATATTGAAGAACATGAAAAAGGTAAAAGTGATATACATATTATTGAAGTTATTACATCATTTCGTAGTGAATAATAATGCGTTGTTTACTGAATGTTGAAACAATAAAAATTTTAGATAAAATTGATTTTGACATTGCTCATCAAGTTCTATTGAATAGTAACCACACATTTGTAGATTTGAGAAAATGATATCAAAATTTGGCTTTGTCGAAGTTAAAAGATTTAATATAAGAAAAAAGAAATCGATAATTTAAGACAGTTTGAAGATGTGTTGAATTCCACTGATAATTGACAATCTAAGTATTTCGATATTGAAACGATCATTAGAAATTAAATTTTTATGAAATAAAATAAAAGAAGTTAATCAAATAAAGTTAGGCGTTCATCTCTATGGTTTCTTAAATCAAAGTTAGACTTTCGAACAATTAAATCATTTTTTCAATATTGTTAATCAATGAAATAGTCGAAATAAATCACAATATTTTATATCCGTTCTCGAAACTATTTCAAATTATAAAATTCTTCCAAACAAAGAAAATTATGAAAAACCATCTACAATTTTAATCAATTCACCTGAAGATTGGCAAAAACAAATCAGTAAAATTGCGGTTAAAACATCAAAAGAATGGTGAGTTCCTCGATAGGCAAAGCTTTGAATTCAGGCGCTGAGATCATAGAGCATCTTTGTGTGCACGAGCTACGCATCTATTTCAATGTAAACAACCTTATTGATCAACATTATACCTGATAGTTGAAAAACACACCCTCTTCGGACGTAACACGACTCACAAGTGTACCCATATTATTACCGAGCATTTCATCAGGTTATTGTATCCATTATAGTTTTCTTCTTTTTTTCTATTCGTCTGCACTTTCAGCCTATGCAATGACTCCAAGTACACCAAAATTTCGGCTGAATTAACTTTTTTTAAATTCAACAGCGGTTCACACTAAAAAGTGAATCCCCCAATGAGAGTATGGAGCAAGCCTCTTTCATGTATGTAAACTACATAGTAAAAACTATTAATGTATCAGAAGTGAAGCTAGTGTACGTGTACTCTTAATAACACATTGCTTTCAAAAGCAGTGTTAATAACTTAATGAAATAAAATCTATTTAAAAATAGATCAAAAAATCAATCAAGAGCAACTTGTAATAATGCAAAAAACAAGAAGAGATTTATAAAGTCTGTTTCTTTTTATTAAAGTACTTTCAGAACCAGAGCTACGAATGGGATGGGATGGGATGAGACGAGAAATTCGTCCCATAGGACAAATTTTCTTCATCTGTCCTATTCCATCCCATGGAACTCAAAAGTCGGCCCATCCTATCCCATGGTATTTGAAAGCCGTCCCATCTCGTCCCATGGGATTTTCATGCAATATAAAATTCTATCGTTTATCAAATATATTGAAAAACTTTCATATTGCGGAAAACTCTTCTATTTTTTAACTTTTGAAATACAATCTATTTTAACAAATAAAAGAAGAGTTAGCTTAATTTCCTTATATCCTCGACAACACTGAAAATGTGATTAGCACAACAATAATGCTTTAGAACCACATTATTCTTAAAAGGACATCGACGTCTTTTTACTTCATTTCTTGCCTTTCTAATTCGTCACAACATTCATTGAAATTTTGAAGTCGCAATTTCAAGTATATGTAGATTACTGAAAAAGGAAATTACCGAAATTTCCAAGCTTTCCGTCGACGCTATAAATACACAGTATTGAAACAGAAGCTTTAAGAGATATTAGAAATTTCAGATATTAGATAATTTTTGGGAGCGCCGAACGATTCAGAACTCAAAGGCTTGGAATTTCCGAAACTTCCAAATTTTGTTTTATTTGAAGTCTAAACATTACTGGAAATTCATGAGACTTCCATCACAAACGGCTCATCATGATGATCCGGGAATGGATACATGATCGAAGAACAACCCTCAATAGAAAACAAGAACGAAAAATGAGATTGATTCTCTTCAATATCTACGAACATCATCTTTTACACAAAAAATATCATAATCGAAAAATTCATAGAATGTCCGATGGGCCGAATCTTTCATCCCATCCCATTCCATCGATCCAAGTTTCGTCCCAACTAGTCCAATGGGACATTCAAGACAAATAATTTGTCCCACCTCATCCCATCGATCCATGTTTCGTCCCAACACGTCCCATGGGACATTTAGGAGAAGTAATTTCGTCCCATGGGAAGGGATGTTATGGGATAGGACGGGATGGGAATGCCCCATCCCATTCGGAGCTGTTCAGAACTGTTGATAAACAGAGGAAAAAACTTTACCTAGTAAATCAATAACAAAATAAGTATAAAGGATTCATTAGATGAAAACCTTGAGTGTTTTGCTCGAATAAAATGTAGATAAGAAGGCGACATATATTTATTTATTTCTATTTGTTTAAACGAAATCATATCTGATTGGTGCGTTATCGTTAATTCATCTCAAAAAGATGAGTTCAAGATGTATTCACTTTTCTAGCGATTTCATTGGTTAATTCGGTAATAAAATTTTTGGTGTGTTTGGGGTCAATCGGTACATTTGTGAACTTCACCCGTCCTTCATGACCTTAGGCAATTGGGAAAGAGTAGAGAAAAATAAAGAACGCAAGTGACGTCATGAATAAACAACTTCCTCCTATATAACTGGCAACTGTTCGTTTAGTGCCTTTCATATTTCTTTCTAAACACCGAATAATACGATGAAGAGTACACGAATATTGTCTCAAATTTATTATTTGTCTTCACCGACGATAAAAGATTTGAGTCAAATGAATTCTATTCAATCGCGATGTCTAATACATACATGTTCACCATTGATGCACAACAATCCAATGAGAATGGATTCAGTTGAAGAACATCCTCATATCCGAGCTGAGACTAAAGCGATCAATCAGGATAAAAGTACGTATAAAAAACTCAGAAGATGGATGAATAGTCGTTTTGTTATTATAAGAAGAATTATTCAATTGCATGATTGAAAACTGTTCTTTTTGTTTTTTTTCTCATATATTTCAGACCCCGAAGATTATATGATGGAACATGAAATTTATTCAAAAAAAGAACTCAATACTGTTCAAATAACACACCGAAATTTCGAATCATGGCATGATCGAGTAGCCTATGGAGCTGTTCGAACACTACGTCTTGTTTTCGATGCATGTACGGGTTATTTGCATCCATCAAAACCGGATTCAATCAATGGAAATCAACGTTCGTTTAAAACTATGAATGAACAACAATGGTTGAGACGTTTCATATTTCTTGAATCGGTTGCTGGTGTACCAGGCATGGTTGGTGGAATGAGTCGTCATATGAAATCACTTCGTAAGTTTTGATTCTATGAATGAAACTGTCTCTTAGTTTCGATATTTCCAAAGGTACCATGCGTCGTGACTATGGATGGATTCATATGCTTCTATCTGAAGCAGAAAATGAACGTATGCATTTACTTACATTTTTAGAATTACGACAACCAGGATGGTTATTTCGTAGTTTTGTCCTATTGGGTCAAGGTGCATTCTTCAAGTAAGAATTCATAGTATTTCTCCTAAAAACCAGTACACTTCTTAGTCTGAGTTTTTGTTTTTACTTCAGTGCTTTCTTTGTGGCTTATCTTGTTTCACCAAGAATATGCCATCGTTTTGTTGGTTTTCTTGAAGAAGAAGCTGTTATTACTTACACACGATGTATTGAAGATCTTGATGCTGGTAAACTTCCTGCATGGTCAAATTTATCAGCACCAAGAATTGCTAAGACATATTGGAAATTACCGGACAATGCTATGATGAGAGATGTTCTATTAGCTGTACGTGCTGACGAAGCTACGCATCGAGAGTATGTTAAGAATGATTCATAAAACAGTTTGTCAATGATTTTATCATTTAGAGTTAATCATAAATTAGCTGACGTTGGACCTGATGCGCCTAATCCATTTGCAATTCAAGCAAAGAGTCATAAGCAAAAGGACAACAGTAAATCGATGTAACTAACAAAACACGAACAACTTATGATTTTATACGTCGTCACGGTATATTTCTTGTGTTTTAATGATGAGAAAAAGAAAATTTTATTTTTGTCAGATTGAAAAACGAAAAATCTCGATGTTAGTTTCTTTTCTTTATTTTAATTATCCTAAAATAATCATTGAAAAATGTCACATTTGTTGCTTGTCAATATATTGTCTATCTGTAACGTTTCAATTTCAGATTCGTTAACAACGAATGTATGAAAAATAAATTATTCCCAATTGAGATAAAGGTTGTCACATGAATTTTTTCGGAAATAATTTAGATTACTATTGCTCTTGACATCTACAACTACAATTAAAAGTCGAATCGATAAACATATTCATAGGTACATTTATTTAACAGACACAAGCTTTTGCACGTTGTTGATCACATGAGACGTTTCTCTTTCTACATATTTCTTATAAGTTAAAATTCTAGAATATTTCTATCCTCGAGGAATTTGTTTTAATCAACAAAAAATTTTACATTCTAGAAATAATCATTCAATCGAATGAAACCATTTGATGGAACTGAATTTTTTATTGTAAATTTCGAATAGTCTTTTGTTTCTATTCTAAGTTGCAGTCAGTTTGTTGCAAATATATGCTGGTAAATAGAAACAACTGGCGTTTGTATAAAAATGAATATTGAAACATATTCTGAGACATGTCTGCTCAACAATCGAAATATTTCAATAGTTGAAGAGACAATCAACTGCTACCAACGAGAGGTATTTTGTATTCTACTGAAATCTTTGTTTGAGAATTGTTCTCATCGACGATGCCACTGCCTATGAATAAGAATAGGAATAAAGTGAGAAGAGTAAATTTCGCTGAAGAAACTGTTGTCTGACATATTGTGTAAAGATTTTTACACAAATCGTGGCCTTCAGAAAATGTCCTCAAACTAATGTAAGCCGTATTATGTATGACATTCTATTGTGGGTGGAATGCACCAGAAAATGATTACATATAGAATCCATAGTTAGATACATATCATCGTGTACATGAGTGCATCAACAATATCTGTATCTCCTTTGTCGTATTCGATAATCAAAGCAAATCTTTGATAATTTTTTTACCCCTATATAAGTAATCAAGTACGAGTGATTTGCATATGATATTTTTTCTACTGAATAGTCGGCAATTAGAAAATATTTTTCGATGAGAAATGAATGTAGCTGAGTATACCTAGTTGTTTCTACTATCAGATGTATAAACTGAGAAGTTTCTAGAGTATTTCTTTTGATTCAATCTCTTCATCTGTATGACGTCTAATAACTTCTATTTATAGTATTCGATGTTAACTTATTTATACACAGATATTCACTCAGTAAGTAGCAACAAATATTGTTTTGGAGAAGATCTGGGTGGTTGAATGTTGCTATGGATAGGTGTCGCATTTTAAATTAATTTTAAATTAGGTTTAAAATTTTTACTTTATGCTTAATATTAATAAAAAAATTGTCATATTAGTCACCTGATATCAAGTGTTACCGGAACGTTTTATTTTTAATAATAAGTATTCAATTTTTCATTTGAACACTTAATCCGCTTAGAATTAAGTTAGAGTGCTACTCCTAATGATAGTTATTAAAATTGTTCATTGATGTTTTCATCCAGACGATAAAATGCATGGAACAAAGTATACAGCCGAAAAAACCCCACACAAGAAAGATGAAATTCATCAAATAAATTTACAGAATAACGAATCATACTAGTTTTTTTCATCTGCATATTTAATTTATACTTTGATCCTGAATAAATTTGAACCTTAGCAAACAAATGAGAATTTAAAAAATTTCTCTCTCTTTCTAACAATACAGTACATAGATACATCTAGCTTGAGAATAAATTGGAAATTTCAGTCCAAACTGGTGAAGCGTTCAAGAGATATATATGTAGCAAATATAGTGACTATACTAAATTTTAACCGTCTTGTTTCTGTAATATTATTCCGTCAAGTGTCATTTTCTAAACAGCTATTGGAAAGACTTCGTTACTGTAGATGCTATCAACAATGGGATATGGTTTCGTATTAAAGAAAGTACTTTATCATTCGATACTTTTGAGTTGATGTTATATGCCGTTTTTTAGAAGGGTTAACTACGTAGCTAAGATAAGTTGGTTCGATCAATGTACTATCATAGTTTGGAACAGAGCTCCGCGGGATGCGGGACAATCCCGCCTAGTCCCGTCCCGGGACGGGACAAGAGATGGCGAATTTTGCGGGGCGGGACGGGACTGAAATTTGAATCGCTTGCGGGACGGGACAAGATGAATTTACTAAAGCGTCCCGCCAATTTTATAAGGCACAGAGTTTTCACACATTATCTTACATTTATCGCAGTTGTGCGACATCTAATTTTTAAACAGATCGATAGTAAAAGAAATCATTCACATAAAAACATGTTTTAATGTTTTTTTATGTACTCTTCCTTAAATTATTTAAATTTAAATTTAAATCAAATAGAATAAAACACAATTGTGACATTTCGACAATAGAAGTTGTCTTCTTCAGATGATGTTGTACGTGAATNTATAGGTATTCGTTTTCTTTTCTTTTATATAATATGGCAATAGGATGGAGGAAGAAGGCAAATAGTCCATATATCCTACCAGTTTCACCTTCTTGCCGTCCCACCATCATAATATAAAAGAAAATAAAAAGAATGCTTATACATTCATGTACAACATCATGTGAAGAAGACAACTTCGATTGTCGAAACGTCATAATTGTGTTTCATTCTATTTATTTAAATAAAAATAATTCAAGGAAGAGTCTATAAAAAACATTATAATATCAATGGCTATATCCCTCCTAATGAACCGAGAAAAATTCACATTAGAAAAGAAAATGTAAACTAGCTACGTTTTTTCAACCGTATATCCAGAAAAAAAGAGTTGCCTACATCCCAGCTCTGTCATTCCGGCTACTGGATACTGCAGGAACCGGCAGAAAAGATGCGGCAAAACAGTTGTATCCCGCAGGAAAATATGGGAAACACCGGAACACTGAAGCAGTATTCCGACAAGAAAATTATCAGATTTTTTCCCGATAATTTCCGGTCAGTCCCTGCCGGAAAGAACAGAAATTGCCTGGAATATACCAAAAAAAGTATGACAATTTTCTGACAAGAATACTGCTTCCATTTTCAGGTGATTTCCAATGTTTTCCTACGAGAACCGGGCTGTACTTCTCGATCTAGGATATGACAGAAGTAGGCGGGACGGGACTGACGCGGGACGGGACAAGGCGGCCAAGAGGCGGGACGGGACGGGACTCGTAAAGAAAAATGGAGCGGGACGGGACGGGACACCTTGTAGGTTGTCCCGCGGAGCTCTGGTTTGGAAGCAGTCTCGTTTGAGAGAGCACATCAAATGACATCGAAAGTTCCAAACTATTTTGACTACATAAACATTTAGGATTTCTTGCGAAATTTTAGGATGGCGTCAATCGAGTGAAATTCAATAACTCGAGCATTCTAAAATTTTCCCAATGCATTTGGGCGGCATGATGCATAAATTATTTATCCGAAAGAGATTGATTACGTAGAAGAATTTTCAAAAAACGCTTGGCAAATGCAGATGAACTGAATATTTCTCAATTAGCTATCAAAAATGAATCCATTACCATTTACATGTGAAGGTTGGAAACGTGTTGAAGTTTAGAATTTTTAGAAGCTTCTCGGCATTGAATTTCAGAAAGATCTCATGTTAGTGTTGCCAAAATAGAGTGGAATTTTTCGATATCTTTTATTCGTTAAAAAATAACTTTTGCCTACGAAAGTACAATTTATCAAATACTTATTTATGCTCGATATACTAGAAGACAGAAATTCACAGCTCTCACCAAAATTTTCGTGGAAAACTGTTATAATTCTACATTAAGAGAAAGTCCACGAGAAAATCGAACATTTTTCCACAGGGCGATACTCTCGAAAATTCTGATCCCTCTATTTTATGATTGGAAATGCAAGAGCAAGATGAGTAACCTAGAAATTCAAAATTTTAACTCATTCTGATGTATCAATCAAAAGTTATGGAAGTATACTCCGAATGCATCCTCAGCAGGCTTTAAAAAAATTTGGTGCGTCAGTATTTGCTCAGTTTTTCCACAATAATCTATAGTAATCTTTCCGAGTAGTATACTATTTGATGGAACAAAATTAGCTCTACAAAACCGTTTATGTCACATTTCATCAATTTTCATTATATCGGTAAATCAGTTCCAAAAATAAATCGATCCTACTGCTTTTTTCACGTTTTTGTATCGTGCTCTTTTGTATTGTAAGATGTACTTCTCTTCTATTCCTCATCACATCAGAGGTTTCTTTACTGATTTTGATTGAGCAAAGGAGAAATGCACATGACAACTGAAAATTTTGTCTCAATTTGGACTTTATGTTATATTTATTTTTCAGCGATGAAAACTGCATCAGACAGGCTAATCAATATTTTTGAAAATTATCTATATCGGAAGATTATCTATTAGTTTAGAATGTATCCCGTACAATAAATACTTCCCCAAAACAGTCATTTCACATAACCCGCAAGTGAACTTACAACTTAGTTCCAGACATATTCTATAGAGGAAAGAATTTTAGGGATTTTCGCGCAACCCATTTTCCAAAATATACAAGTTCCTGAGTCAATATCTCATAATCGAAATTTTTCGTAGACATATAACTGAATGAGATGTACTCAGAATAACATTTACAATTTACAAATATAACTCCTTCATGTTTCACGAGTCATCCAATATTGTAAAAGAATTCACATTTTAGACAATTTTGATACGTGATGACTCATGATTGGAATTACATGGTATTTTGAAATTTTCACCAAAAGCTGCAGCACTGCAGTTCCTTCTTTTTGATCTGTAGGATTCTTTCAAAACTGGACATTTTGTTGAAAATCGTGATTTTCAAACGAGGTTTTGCTGCAAGTCATACAGTACATTGATGTCAGAGTTACTAAGGGAGAAAGAAGATGTCGAACTCTCTGGAAATACTAGCGTTGGTAGCGGACAAATGTTTTCCAGTACAGTGCAATTTTTTTTAGTCGGGAAGTGCTTGTATAGAGTTTTAGCTAGATTAGATCATCCTTGTTATCGAATATCAGTGGCTCGTAAGTGTCGATATGTTTTTGGAGAAAAGTAGGTAGCTCTTGATGTTTGAGGGACATACTACCATGAGGAAGTCAGAAAGTTCATGCGATGCCTTAGAGACCTCATTGGAAAGATCTGCGCTTACAAGAATGCTTCGTTAATAGTGTTACTCGGAATAACGAAATCTTCATATTTAGGTGGCATAATCGTTCAATGGTGATTTTCAGGATCAGCACATTATTTACCAGACGCCGTTTTTAGCAGCCATCGAGTCACTACTGTTCTTGGTTAATCATTTGAACACAAGAGGAAATTTCGTGATACTCTAATTTATCGTTCTCAATTGCAATTCTATCTGTAGCATTGATTTTATTATTAACTGGCAAATACAGAAATTTTAGTAACTATTCAATATAGCTCAATTAAATATTAGGTAATCAGAGATAAATATTCTTAATGATCGATTCTAGAACAATGAGCCACGCTCATGTAAAATTCCTTCCTTTTGTAATATTTCATGGTATTTAAATCAGTTTATTTTCCTAGCTGTTTGTTTTGGAAATCGTACATATTAGTACCTTCGGAAATATGTGTCGATTTCTTAATCGATCGAAATAGCTGTGGTAAAATACGGCATGTTATTTATGCAAGGGGTTCTGCTGTACTATTCATCGTCTGACATCGGTTACTTGATTAATCAAAACAAAAATCATTTAGCAACGAGCTATCAGTGGAATATAGATATATATTCGCCATTTAATAGAAACCAATACATGTAAATGTGATAGGAAATTGAATCGATTCAACCTAAAATACTGCGTACAATTTTGATAAAAACATCAAAAAGTAGCAATCTTTGCCTTTCAATCATTACTATACTGTCGTACTTACCGATAATTGACAGTGAACTTCATATGTATCAGAAAATATTGTTAATGATGACGTTAGATCAGTATATACGTACATAAGAAATATAGACATATTTGATCATCAACATTAGAAATTCTCTTTTAAAAGTATGATTTATATCAACAAAACGACTGAAAAAGTCTTACTCTGCGTAAAATTCTCTGATGCAATAATTTTTGTACTATTGGTTGTGGGTGTGTATCTCCAAATCCTCTTGGACGGCAATGATATTCACATTCAATTTTTTGTTCGTGTCATTCAACACTAGAAATATTGAAGTCTTTGAGATATTCGTTCGACTATCTTTACTCATTTATTGAACAACCGTATCATTTTTGACAGGGGATACAGAAATGTTGGAGAATCTATGCGTCAATCATATTATTACGATTACTTTTAATAAACGGTTTAGAGAAATTTTGCAGGCTTTATCGACGAAGTAAAATTACCAGATTCAGAGGACATAGAGATTGAATCAGACTTCAGGCAATGCTATCCATATACAATGTCTTTTTTTGGTCAAAATAATATGTTTCTTTCACACTATCGATGTAATCAAGCTCTTGGTTTATTCACTTTTGTTTCTGATTCGAATTTCTAGCTTCAATACACTATGTTTATCTGTGAAAACAAGATCCTGTATGGGACATCATCCTTGCGGTCTATAATAAGAAATATCTATGAAACTGATTGAAGATGATACTTTTAAGCATTAATAAATGTTTTATTTTCAACATTTTCACTGATCCATGAATACAATGAAAAAGTGGTATGGAGTGTTTCTCAATGAGTGAATAAATGAATCTTAGTCACTGATAAATTTATCGATGTTTCCAAGCTCTATTGATTTTTTGAAATGAATTCTTTCAATCTAATCAGAATGATCTATGTTTCAGTATTGAACTATAGTCGAACAAGCAAGACGAATAATCATCTTGTTTTTCTGAAAACAATAGAGGGTCGATTCATGATGAAAATTTCTCACATTATTAATCATCCATGATTATAGTAAAATTGAGAAAAAAAGCAATTTATGGCACACTATTTGTCTTCAAAATCAATGATTAGAACTGTTTTTTGAACTATTGATTACTGAGTGCTCTGACATACAATATCAGTAACAAGTCACTGCTATTGTTTGTAGAATGGACTACAACGAAACTGAATCCTTCTATCGCTTGAATAGAGAAAGATTTCAGCTGTTATTGTTTGACCTCTACAAAGTGGTAATCATATCCTAAGATAGATTAGGGCCTTCCATTCGTTATTCTAAGTTAACAGAAAAGAGAGCTCTAGCTATACGAATGAATTCATCATCACAAAATGAAACATCTGATTTTGTTTTCTATTAATCGATGAATTCAAATGTTATATCGATTTACTATTGTATATGGGGGAAAAGTATGTCATAGACGTTCACCAAGATATATATGTCTGGACTACGTCGGGATTTCTTTGGTGCAAGACTTTATGCTTCTGGTAAACAGATTGGAGCCGTAAGTAGTTCATATTTACAGAAGTTATTCTCACTTAGTTACGTGTTAACTGTTCGGAGTCGGCACTGAAACGAAAAAAAGCCAGACTGGGATGGCATGAGCTACAAAAGAAAAACGACTGAATTCATACATGATTCAGAAATGAGAAACTACTTACGTTGCATTCCATAATAATTTCCAATCGAAACTTCACTATACCCAACGTTACAATCAAAGTGCGCATTATTATGAAAATGTATCTTTTGACAACAATATGTACCAGCATTAAAAACTGGCAAGTTCAATGAAACATCAAATCGAAATTCAATCATTCAATAAACAGAAAGACGTATACAAAGCAAGGATAAATTTACTCGGTCCTTATTTAATGTTAAGATCAAGAGAATTCTAAATACAAAAGAATTGAAATAATGTCACGACCAGTTTTTGTGAGGCAAACATATATTATTAATCTTTCAGAAATATATATATTTTTTGTCGTATTTTTTCAATGAAAATCTTTGTTATTATATATATGACACAACAATCTAGTCTCAAAGCAAGTTTAAAAGTTCCAATCAATAAAACAAGTATCGTTACTTGTGTCTAGATGATGAACTGATATTGTAAAAGACTTCATGGCGAATAGAGTGATTCACACTTCAATATTTGAAAACTGAAACAAAGCTATTGAGCAATAAGTATCCGAAATGTCGAAAACATTTTGTTGATTATTCAATAGTAAAACTAGAAGTGTCCACAGGGCAGAGCCATAATTTCGGGAACCTGTCTTGCACGGTGCAGAACAGAACAACACATTCAAGCTCTGAAAAGTTTATTCATGCTATCATTTAATAAATAACAATGTTATATTCATACGATAATCGTTAATTCCAATCAAAGTAGTGAAAGTGAAAAGCTAAGTATGAGAGAATAGTAAAAATGTATATGCGTTTCTAATTGTAAAAGCTCTGTATCGTTGTACTATTACAGTAATATTAATAAAAAAAAATGTTCAATCGCTATCTATCCTCCTCCTGCCGAGAGAGAAACTTGCTCTCATCCTCATCTTGGTCTACCTTTCGCTTCGGCATATATGACCGAAACTCATCTTAAACTGAAACTAAATCTGTTTCTAACTTTCATAATTTACTTCCGAATAGATAGCATGCATTTCAGTGTCCATTTATATTCGAACTGGAATAAGACAGCCCATGCCTCATCTCTATTACCGATCAAGAATCTGGACCTAGACCCATATACTCATAATCAACAGCGTATCTTTTTTATGAATCATATTCCAAGTAAAAATAGTGCATAAACTTAAGTGAGACGATTAAAAAAAAGTCCGATTATTTTGCCTGACGAATTAGGTCAGGGTAGGGCAGGTCATCTCTATCAAAATGGCAGAACAGAGCAGGGTGAAAAACATTTTGAAGTATCAATTTTTGTTAGGGCAGGACAGGGCAAGAAAAATTTCTCCTGTGAACACCTCTATGTATACAATTATATCTTTTAGACATTTCAAACAATTTTAAGTATACAGCACACATCATGTCCCTTCCAAACAATATCAGAAGAGTTTGTATCCAAAAAACACAACATTGTTTTCTGAATTTGATGACTCATCATATTTTTAAGATTACTAGTCTATACTGTAAAATACATTTCATAGTTTTGTTCATCAACACTTGATACCCTATTTAGATAGGTTGATATTGTATAGTATGAATATAGTAGATGTTCAAAAAAATGAGTTTGTTATTTGGTGAGCTATTTTTGAAAAATCCATTATGTCAATAAGAAAGCTTACATGTTTGAATTCTACAAAATTCTTTTCTTTCAGCTTATGACAATTTACACAATTTCTACTGAAGTAAGCTCATATAAAAAAAGGGAGAGGAACATGAATGTGATATAATTGACATATTTAAGGTTCATTAGCTCTACCTCTATGATTACCTTTCGTCTGTTGCCAGAAGAAATATTAGGCAAACAAATAACTAGGTGGCAAACAATATCAATAGATATTATCTATAGTTCTGTATTGTCATCACTATAGCTCTGATCTTCATCATTGTTCAAGATGAAATATAATGGATGTGTTTATCAAATGACATCTTTCGTGTATATGCACCAATTAGAGATGAATGTGTACAAACTTTTTTTCAACTATCAATTCAGAACATTAGTGACACAAATCATTCGAGTTGATGTAATTGATATCTGATCATTTTTGTTAATGATTCGACTTGACCATCAATCATTTAATGACTTCTAATTGATTTAATGATAATTGTGACGTGTTAAAACACATATATAAGATGGGTGTAAACACACACAACATCACGACTCAGTCGCTCTGGTCGTGATGATTATTATTTATGATACTATGTTACGCATAATATTGCAATACTTCAAACAACGTAGGCTGACGTATTATTCATGTTACATTACATTATATGATATGAATGATAGTTATTTGTGATATAAAGTGTTCCGGATGGAATATATTTGTTATATACACTTTTGTGTGTACTGTTAGTAGAAAGGCATTCTATCACAGCCAGCCAAAGTGGCTCCGTAACTTGACCCAGCGGAGAATATCCTTCCTGTTATGGCGAAACAGTGTTGTACTAGGAAAAGCCCGATATGTTCTTAGATCCCTGTTGACGTTCTACGTCAGTATATCTATGTTCATTGCCCTACCTGTCCGGCGTAGTCCACTCTGTTGTATCCGTGGCAGGCTAAGGATATTCTCCTTGGTTGCGCGCGCGATCGGAATAGAGAAGCAATTCTGTTTATTCGAATGAGACGAAGGAAACAAGCAGTAGGTTTACAACTTATTCCGAATATCTTGATATGTTTTTCTGTAGTCTAGCAGATGAGGATGATTCGATGGTAATTTTTCTTGAGCAATATCAACTGCTTGTTGAACATATTTCATTGCCGGACTATATTCACGATTAGAGAAGTATAATTTGGCAAGATTGTGATATACTACTGCTAAATTAGGATGATTTGCCGGGAGTTTCTTTTCACGTATCTTCACACTTTTCTGAAAATATGTTAACGCCGTGGGATAATCTTCCATTTCGCGATACGTTTCACCTATATTTGTATATGTAGTTGCACAATCAAGTGGACTACACTTTACATTTTCTTGAATCGCCAGTGCTTTCTTATGAAAAGAAAGTGCTTTTTCACCATCTCCAAGTAAACGATAAACATCACCTATATTTGTAAATGTAATACCGAAGTCCGGATGTTTTTCGGGCAACACTTTTGTATCAATCGAGAGACACTTTTCGTAGTACTCAAGTGACTTCTGGTAGTCCTTCATGCTCCGTTGAACCCTGCCGTAACAACTGTATGTGAAGGCAAACGCTTGATTGCCTTCATCAAATGATTTCTTTTGAATTGTTATTGCATTTTCAAGAGCTTTCAGTGCTGCACTATAATCACCCATACACTCGTACCAAGAAGCAAAGTTCAAGTGACTAAAAGCCAAATCGGGATCAGTCGGATGCAGAGCTTTTTCGTAGATTTGACGTGAGTTTTCATAATATTCCCGTGCTTTCGTGTATTCCCCCATGGAGCTGTATACTTGTCCCATGATGCTGAACGAAGAAGCTAAATTAGGATGAGTCGGAGGCAGCACTTTTTCCCGTATTTTCAGTGCTTTTTCGTAATATTCAAGTGCTTTCGTGAATTCACCCATGTCGTTGTACACTTGTCCGATGTTGTCGAACGAATTCGCCAAATCGGGATGAGTCGGAGGTAGAGCATTTTCGTAGATTACATTTGCTTTTTCGTAATATTCGCGTGCTTTCTTGTATGCACCCATGTTGTTGTACACCTGTCCGATGTTGCTGAACGAAGTAGCTAAATCGGGATGAGTCGGAGGCAGCACTTTTTTCGTTATTTCAAGGTCTTTTTCGAAGTTTTCAAGTGCTTTCGTGTATTCACCCATGTTGTTGTACACTTGTCCGATGTTGCTGAACGAAGTAGCTAAATTGGGATGATTCGAAGGGAGCGCTTTTTTCGTTATTTCAAGGTCTTTTTCGAAGTTTTCAAGTGCTTTCGTGTATTCACCCATGTTGTTGTACACTTGTCCGATGTTGCTGAACGAAGTAGCTAAATTGGGATGAGTCGGAGGAAGAGCTCTTTCGTTGATTTGATGTGCTTTTTCGTAATATTCAAGTGCTTTCGTGTATTCACCCATGTTGTTGTACACTAGTCCGATGTTGTTGAACGAAGTAGCTAAATCGGGATGAGTTGGAGGCAGAGCGTTTTTGTAGATTTGATGGGCTTTTTCGTAATATTCAAGTGCTTTCGTGTATTCACCCATGCTGTTGTACAGTAGTCCGATGTTGTTGAACGAAGTAGCTAAATCGGGATGAGTCGGAGGCAGAGCGTTTTTGTAGATTTGATGGGCTTTTTCGTAATATTCAAGTGCTTTTGTGCATTCACCCATGTTGTTGTGCACGAGTGCAATGTTGTTGTAAGTATTAGCTAAAGAATGAACATCATCGGGTAGAGTTATCCGTACGATTTTCAGGGACGTTTCAAATAATGAAACTGATTTTGCGTAGTTACCCTGGGAATAGTTCAAGATAGCAAGTTGGTGAAATATAACGGCTCGATCACTCTCAATAGTAGCATTCTCTAGGAGATGTTTGTAAATGTCTTCTGCTGGTTTCAAATCACCGACTTTGAGCATAAGTTTTCCCATTCGATACCATTCAGTGCCATCAATTTCATTTTGCAATCTTTCGTGTAGTTCTGCCAATTGTGGATCATTATCTGCTGTCAGAGTGAGTTGTACTTCCCATAGATGTTTAGCATTCGCCATCTGTTTAATATCACCGATGCGAAATACACTGTGTGTAGTGAATAGTATTTCGTCTTCTTTTGGTAGGGCACTGTGTTCTTTCACAGATGCGAATGGAGTTGATGTGGATTGTGGATATACCGTCAAAATAAAAAGAACTGCTACCTTGTCATTTGTCCCTAGGGACCATTCAGCAAATTCAATGGATTTTTGTCGATTTCGACTAGTCGAAAGAAAATTATTAAATGATATAAGGCCACCTTTACTTGGAACAAGTTTTTTGAAGTCATCTTTCGATAACCCTTGTCCACGATAAAGTGGTTTTCCATCGAAATCATCGACTTGCTCTCTATAGAGTTCTTCTATTTGTTTGTGCAAATCTCGTAAGTAAACGCCCATCTTGATGAGCACACGACAGTCGAGTGTTCTTAATGCTCTATTGAGCATTTTATACGTGAAACACTCACGTGTGTACCAGTAAATGGCTTTCGATGGTTTATATGTGCGTTGAAAATCAGCGATCAGTCGTGTTTCTCTCTTATTTCCGTTGTATTCTTCGCGGCAAAATTTAGCCATAGTTTCTATGGCATCGGGACTGTGTTCCATTTCAATGACAATCTCCTTGAATATTTGTGTGTACATGAAATTTGGTTCTAGCTGGTTGAGACCTTTGATTGAACCGCCAATTCGAGGAGCAGTAATGCTTACCGCGATATTATTTTGGTTGCATTGCTCGACTGCCACCTTCAAGGCCTCACATATCGGCTTGATTGATGTGTGGACGCCTTTGATTTTAGGCCAGTTTTGTGCCCATTGCTGATGGCGTTGTTTATTGCCACAGAATATATAAATGGCATCCAATTTTGGCATGCCGTGAATATCTGGCACCAGGTCTTGACCTAGTGCACCTGAAGAGATCGCAAAGCTGGTCTCTTCGCTTTTTTCAAGTTGTTCAATGCACATTTGAGCAGTTGTGCATTGTTCAACTTGGTTTACAATACTCCGCAGCTGCGAGAGTGTGTTTTGGCAATCGAGATTGTTGGGATCAATGCTTGCATCGACCCATACCACCAAGTAATTTTCGGCGATTCGCCGTCTTACTTTTTCGCTCATGACGTGTGCCATTTGATATATGGCCGACAATACCGAGTAGTGGATAGTAAAATGCTCTTTTGAAAGATTTCACTTACTCGTTTTATACGTCTGAAGCTTCTTATCATTTTTATTGACAATCAACGATAAAGTCTCACTAGCTACAATCGAAAAGCACCATGATAAGCAAAAAAATGAAAAAGATAATAAAATACAACTTGACGATCATTCTTTCCAACTTGTGTTGGCCGGTTAGTCTACGCATCAACTTGAGTATCTTTGCATTGAAAACCTTTCTTCTTGGATTGCTTCTTTATCTTGCATTACTTGTTCACAAAACCGAGCCTTGTCTGTCGAATTCTTGTTCTCTTACATTGAAATTCTTGCGAATAATGGACTAACATGAACGAAGTCAGAAGAAAAATGAATCGAATTGTGACTGAAACAAGAGCCTAACAATGAGTTTGACTTTCTTATGTACTCTTCATCCTGAAAGATTGATTCAAAGAAATAAGAAAGTGGCTTCTCTTTAATGAACTCCTCCATATATGCATTAAATGCGATGGCTACTACATTCTAAGCAAAAGGTATTCTGTGATACTTTATAAGATTTTCCCTTTAGACACACGAGAGGATCCTTCTTTGCTTTCACCGAGAAAGGGGCTTTTTATCAAACCTTCCCTCAAACAAAGAAAAGTATTCGTTGAGACATTTCGTGAAAATTGAAACTTTACACCAAAGCACCCATTTAACTACCTCAAGATTCGTTTTTCAAATGTCATCTATGTATATGAGTGAATTGCAACTGTTTGGTACAAACAGAGCTGAGCAAGTATGAACTTTTTCGAGTACGAGTACGGGTACGAGTACCGACCCTTGAGTACGACCGAAATGGTACTCCCCATTGAAAAATTTTCGCTGAATTTAATCGAATTATTCTGCAACAAAATCAAAATTGAAATCGATTGATAATTTTGATTATCGTAGATCACGACTAAAC
>OENT01002114.1:0-27842 GCA_900239685.1 Rotaria macrura | reverse complement strand
ATATTAAACAAGCGAAGAAAACATTTGACTCTAAGTCTGCGTTGCTAGCACTTTGCCTTGCAAATAATGATAGCTGTATGACATAAAATGTAGTTGTGACTATGGAAGAATACTTGATCTCAATGAATTAGTTCAACGAACATGTATAATGACAAACAGATATCTGCAAAAACTAGGCTAACTTTGAGATTCGGCTAGATTTGTTCAGGTGCAACTGTCAGAAGATGCTTTCATGATCTTCTCGCTATGATAGTGCAGGACTTGCTTCTTTGAGGACTACACTCTAAAAAAAATAAGAGCTTTACCGAACCCCCCAAAAAGGTTCGGTAGATGTAAAAAAGCTTACAAATGTGTTGAAAATTCCAAAAAAAGAATAAAAATATATACGGAACCTTTAAAGGATCTGACCGTGTGCTCGCAATCAGATCCTTTTTTCTTCGAAACCTTTTTAAGTTCGGTAAAACGAAAAAAAGGTTTCGTAGGCAAATACGAAACTCGAAAAGTTCCGCAGTAAACCTCATGGTTTCGTACTGGGTTTTTCATAAAACCATTATATTTACTACGGAACTTTTCGAGTTTCGTATTTGCCTGTGAAACCTTTTTTTCGTTTTACCGAACTTAAAAAGGTTTCGAAGAAAAAAGGATCTGATTGCGGGCACACGGTCAGATCCTTTAAAGGTTCCGAATATATTTTTATTCTTTTTTTGGAATTTTCAACACATTTGCAAGCTTTTTTACATCTACCGAACCTTTTTGGGGGGTTCGGTAAAGCTCTTATTTTTTTTAGAGTGTAGGAAGACTTTTAATGTTATACTCTATCATGGTCAATAATTTTGCGTTTCGGTATTTTCTCTCTTGAGACTTTCAACTTTTTTATTTATCAATCAACGTAGGGGTGGTTTGTGACAGTTCATCTAATCAGCATCGTTTTTTCCGATGTTTTCATTTTAGTCAAGATGGATTTACTGGTAAAAAATTGTTTTTCCAAATGTTCCTCTCCAATAAAAAGTCTATACTTAACTTCCTAGAGCGTTTATCTTTCTTCTCAGTATTTTCAACAGCAGAAAAAAAGGATATGGAACTAGGGCAATTCGTCGTAATATTTAAATCCAATAATAATGTATACTTGTTATTTCGTAGAAGAGACGGCTTATTTAATTAAGTTTGAAACACGTAAGTTAATGACTATAGAAATTGTTGGCAATATTTAAAATGATTGAGCTTGAGTTCTTGATCTCGAGTTTTGTGCAAAAATCTTCTTATCCTTATAAAAAAAGTAGATTATTTGAGTTGTATAATCGGTAGAAGTTTTCGTATACAAGCAGAAGTAGCACTATATGTTCGTTTCAATTCGCCTCGTAACTTAACATTCCTGATTTACGATGAAATATTTGAGAAGGTGAACGAGAATGAGTTCTCTCGGTCAAATAGCGACTTTGATGTAATGTAAATCTGATAATGAATTCCTTCGGAATCTCACAAGGGAACTCTTACAACTGTTAGATCACTTTTGAGCTGAAAACCACTAGGGTGCAGGTTATCAGCCATGCTGATTCCGAATACCGCTATGTCTTCTACTGTCAGGCCTTTTCGTCTATTGTTTTCGGCACCCAGCTCAATAGGGCGACAATGTATTAAACTAAAATCTGCTTTTTGCCGCGCTAGATTGTAGAGCGCGTCGAGCTGTGTATGGAAACATATATTTTTCCATTCCAGAATGATCACAAAGGATGCTAAAATTGCAATTTTTTCTTGTACCTACAACTTTAATGCAAGTTTCTGTACAAACTTTCTATATAAGTTGCAGGATGAACGAGAAAATTACGATTGCAGCAACCTTTATGATCATCCTGGAATGGAAAATATATGTTTCCATACACAAATCGACGCGTTCTACAATCTAGCGAGACAAAAAATAGTTTTTAGTGCAATACATTTTCGTCATATTAAGCTGAGTTCTCTGAACACTCGACGCAAAACGCCGAAAAGTAGTGGGCTTAGAGACATTCAGAATCAGCATGGCTCGTAACCAACATCCCAGTGATTTTCAGCTCAAAAGCGATTTGACAGTTGGAGAGGTTTCTTCGTCAGTATTTGACGTACAAATTCTATTAGCTTAAGCACTATGATTAGAAATATTTCCAGGAATCTTTATAAGCTTGAATCAAGTGTTTCAAACTTAATTAAATAAGTCCCTTCTTCAACGAAATAATAAATATACAGTATCATTGGATCGTAACATTACGACGTGTTGTCTATGTAATTAATCATCCCTGTGACAAGTTGTCTGCAACAACTTGCTCATCACGAATTTTCTGGTCACAGAAACGTATACATTGACTGTTGATTGATTTGTTTTTGTTTTCTATTCTTCTATTCTTCTATTAGATGTCTGCCTCAACATTCGTGTTAATTCCTGGTGCGTGGCATACGTCAGTATGCTGGCAACTTGTGGTTCCTTTGCTCCAAGCGCATGGGCATCGTGTCATTGCACCAGACCTTCGTGGTACCGGTAACGACCTCACTCCTCTTTCACAAGTAACACTGATCACATGGGTAAATCAAGTAGTCGAGATCATTCAAGAGCAAGAAACACCAGTGATTTTGGTTGGTCATAGCCGTGGAGGTCTTATTATTAGCGAGGTAGCACAACGGATACCTGAGAAGATCAAGCTTCTTGTCTATTTAGCAGCCTTTTTGTTACCGTCTGGTGAAACTCTTCATGGCGCTATATCAACAGTGAAAACTGAAGATTTCTTTGCACTCCACCCTGATGGCACATTCATTCTCAAGCCAGATAGAATGGTATCTGTCTTATACAACACCACACCATCCGAATGGATAGAACGCATACCGAGTATGTTGTCGCCGGAGCCAGCAAATACCTTCACTACACCACTACGACTCACTGACGATTGCTTTGGGCGTGTGCCGCGTGCCTACATTGAGTGCACTCTGGATAAAGCTCTTCTACCCACATTGCAACGTCATATGTATGATCAACTACCCTGCAAATACGTCATTACTATGAATACAGACCATTCGCCGTTTTTCTCAGCACCGTCCGAACTAGCAAACCACTTGCTCGACCTTGCAGCGAAGGAATAATGGATGATGTCTATCTATCTTTACGCAGAACTCTATCGCTTATATTTATTAGACATAGCACGTTACGATCGAAACGAAGACTAACGCTCACTTTTGGGTAGATCCATGGGATTTCTACCACTTCCTGGAAGAAGAATGTTCTGTGCCAGTGCTCTTAGAGAAACCTTTTTGTTCGGTTTTGATAGTCTAGTTTGACGAGTCATAGTCGAAAATGATCAACGGTAATAATTAACACGTTTTTGGACGTATGAAGTATGGACAACTACATCATTTTTCAGGAACACTTCACATATATAACGGTTACCTTATAATAACTATTGATAAATCGGTATTGATATGTTTCCTACTTTTTCTTGACATAGAGAGCGGAAATTTTTATCACTTATATATCTAGTCGAAATCTTCTAGTTCTGAAAGTTACAACTCTCTAGTTAAAGTCATTGACTAAGTATATCAATTGTCGTAGTTGACTTATGCAGTAGTTTCACAGTAAAAATATGCATAAATCAAGGAGAAAACTTTATACACTTCAGTCTTGTTGGATTGTTTCACCAATTGTTTCAGCTAGAGAGCTGAAGCTTTCAGAAATAGAAGATCTTAATTAGCTATATATCGGATAAAAATTTTCAGCTCTTCATGTGAAGAAAAAATAGGAAAAATATAATTAACAATTTACTATTGGATACCCAATGCATGTGTGGAGTGTTCCTAATACCCAATGTGATTCTCCACACCTTATATGCCGAAAAACGTTTTTATTGTTACCTCAGACCATTTTTGACTATGACTCGTCTAACTAGACTATTCAAATAGAAAAAAGAAATGTTTTCCACAAAATTGATATAAACTCCACAGATTCACCCGATTTCGAGCATTTCTTGTTCATCTGTCGCCTACATATGTATTTCAAAACAAATATTTTTTTTCTATCCAATAAAAATGTATTCCAATACATTAAATATTCACATCAATTTTTAGACAAACTCTTGAGTGATCTTTGTTGTTTCTAATGAAGGTGAACTAATAAAATAACCCAAAGTTTTCTGAAAAGCTCTTGCGCATTGCTGTCAAATGCGACTGAAAATTCAAAGTGTCAACGATACAAAATCTGAGTCATAATGATCTTGTGAACCATGCATACCAAAACTCCTAATGAAATCTTCCACAATCATTTTATTTATTGAGAAAGGTTTCAACCGTAGGGAAGTTTCAAAAATAAGTTCCAAGATGTCTGTTGTTAAACCCGAAATATTACTTCTCGAACTATCAAAAAGGATTTATTCAAGTTTTCATCTCATGTCTATTTATCTTACTCGCTCATCTTAAATTTCGTCATCGGATTCGACGACAAGTTTTTGAGGATGAGGGTGTAAGAGGTGTGGGTGAGAGTGTCGGCGTAGATTTGATTGTGGCTGAATATCATCTTGAACACTTGTACGGCTTTTCCATCTTGCTACAGAAAAGGTATCTTTGGATCCTGCTGGATCCTCATACAAACCAGTAGAATAGCTTTATTTTTTGTCTATTTTGCACTAGATATGATGAATAAAACCCTATATTATGACTTTTTTTCGAAGCTCGGATACATTAGCATAGTTGTGATGTATGAAAACGAACGTATGTAAATAAGTTTTAAGAGAAAGATTAGGATAAAAGTACGTTTTTAAAGTATTATCTAATGAGCAATGTACACGAGTATAACATTAATAGTGAATATCGTTGTATATATACATACACACGTAGCTATTCATGTTAAAAATCAAAGAAACCTCTTTCTTGGACAGCTTTTATTTTCAAAATTTGATAAAATAAAATAGTACGAGTATCACGTTAACATTGTTTTTAATTCTTCTTGGAAATCTATGACAATCAAGTTTCATATTGTTGAACTACTATATTTCTTGACATGATTGACAAATAACACTGGTGCAACTGGATGAATGGGATTTGCAGTCAGTGTTTTCGCATAATTACTTGTCTGTAATACAATTTCATCGAGTTTTTTATTTATGAAGAAGAGCTTGAATGCATCAACTAGTGTGTTGAAAGTAGTGACAACACCTGGCTTCTTCTTGATTATATCGGTGGTCCGAAGACGACAATGATCTTCATTATGTTGTGCTGACCACATTACACCACGTTTTGTCACTGATTCGGGCTGAGTATTGATACTTATGTCATCATCACTGATGTAGGAATCAGATGAATCATCTTCTTTTGAAATATATGCATCTGTGGATGTGTCTTCAGATTTCGTTTCAGATGCAGAATAATCTGTATCAGAAATCGATTCTTCATCTTTAGAAGCAACGCTATCGAATTCATTATTATTATTTTCAAGAAGAATCTTTCGGATTCATTTTAGATTTGATTCAGTAGTCATTTTTTTAATTGAAAAGTCAGCAAAAAATTGAGTTCTGTGCTTAAACTTGACCAACTTTGAAATTTTTAGGGTAGTTGTTTTTAACGGGAAAAACTCGATTATGGTTTTACTGACTATGACCAAAAGCGATGAATTAAGTATTTTGACAAAGATATAACAAAATTCGTTGGACAAAGACAAAAAAGCACATGATTCACATATGACAATCTTGAAGGAATGAGTCTTTGATAAATAAACTCTCGAGACAATAGACGACAGATATAATATGAATAAAAATCGTGTGCATCAAAGGAAAGGTCTCACGATGTCCATATGGACCCACACTTCAGTATTTTACTGGTAAGACTTTTGTACGATATCTCATAAGGCTCTTGTGCATCGTTAGAAGACAAACGGTTAGCGAAGAGATAATCCCAAGAATAATAGATCTTCAAGTAGAAAAACGAAAAACAGCGTTGTGCGTGTTGGTTGTCTGGGTTTGTATTGATATTCACTACATACAAATTCTCACCCTCGTCCAAATCCACCCAATGTCGTCCACAAGCATACCCATACAAATAGTTCCATCAACATACACACTCAACACGTTTACTAGAAACACGTATGATTAGTACGGCTCCATATAGATTAAAGAACACATACAACCAGTACCCATAATTCTTCAAGCTTTATATAGAAATCGGAAGGTACGACATTTGAAACTATGAATTATAAATTGTTGCAATGAACTGTTTTCAATATAAACAAATATTCATGCTGATTGATGTCCCGAAGGAACTAAAATTGACCCATCGATTTCATATCTGTATAGTTTGATATCAAATGACACGTTTACAAAGGCATTTATAAAAAACAAATGAAAGTGAGTAGTTCTTGTAAGAGCAAAAAAACAGTCAATTATCATGCTTTTATTGTATAGAAATTATATTTCTTTGATATATTTTCCTGGTACTCCATACTCGTCTTTTAGTAAACGAGTGATAAATGAAATTTGATTGCCTTGCGCCATAATAACACGACCAGTACGCTTTGTTTCATCTGCATCATTAATAACAGCACTAACAGAAGCACCTTGTCTAATACGTTTACACAATTCACTCAAATCAATTTGATATATATCTAAATAACGTATAAATGTTTGTCGTTTTCGATTTCGATCAATACATTCAAGTTCAATCGATTGAATATGACCATTCATACGAATCGGTTGTTCAAGATGAACGAATGATAATTCAGTATATGGTGACATCACATCGAATACAGCATTATTAAGTTCATTCCATCCGACTAGCATGGATGATTCGTCTCGACTCTTAAATAGTCGTACAAGAACTGTATCTAATTTGACTTGTTTCTCACTATTTAAATTATTTCGTATAACATAGGATCGAACTGCTTGTCGAACTTCATCTGCACGAAGATAATGTGTAGATGTTGAACAACCTAATAGTTCTTTTACACGTGAATTAACCTTCCATAGTTCATTTATGATGGGAAATGTATATTTAATCATTGACTGTTCGGATTCGACGACGGCAGCAGCAGCCGCTGCTGCATCGGATGCTTTCGTTAAATAGTTTTTCAGCCATGTAGGTGTACGAAAACTATCCAATCGTTCATTATTCGTTAAATTGAATGAAGCTATAGCGAGTACACCTGGCTTTGTTTCTTCAATTGAAATAAGATTATTGATCTCTTGTTGATGTTGAAGAAATTTAGAAAATTTTTTATAGGAACTTAATTTAAGATCTAGTGTTAAACCGGGTACACAATCTTGCATTATGGTATAGAAATGTGATGCTAAAAATGGTAATTCATACGTTTTTGCTTTACGTTGACAAAGATAAAAGAAGATTGTATCAAGTATTTCATCCATGGATTCAGGATGGTCAGAAATTTGTTCAGATTTTGAAACTAAAAAGAGACCAAATCAAGAAAATAGAAATCGATTTTAAGTAGAACTAAAACATAATTTTCTCACACACCTGTAAAAGAAATAAAGCAATGGAAAAGTTCATCACGTTCAAAACTAGTCTATAATTTCCGTAAAATATAGAAAGACGGTAGGAAACGTCGATCTCTGTATCTCGTCGAAAAATACACTCTGAAAGGAATATTTTATTGTCCTTCTGACTGTAGAAGACTTATATTTGTTATAAATTCGTAAATAAAAGGGATCAGTAAAAGGAAGAAATATTTGAGCAATACTTTTGCAGTTTTTCTATAGACTGACTCATCAAGCATATCTTGTCAGGTAACAATCTTATAAAAGCATGGTTAATTAAAATAAACTATTGTCTCACAAGATATTTTTTATAAGTCTTTAGAAAGATCGCAAATTTCATGCTTGAGTACTTCCTGTTTTTACTCATCTTATTTTATTTACGAATGTATAAAAAAATAGAAATCTAATCAAATTAGAAAGAGTAGAAAATTTCTTGTCAAAGAATAATAAAGTTTTTCTTTTAGAATCTATTTATCAAGATCAACATTTAGAACAGTTACATCACATAAAAAGTGCGGACTCATTTTGAAGGCACTCCTCGTTCCTGTTTCGTCGCTTCATTTATAAATGTATGATAGAAAGGAATTATATTTGGTAGAAAATATTTTCCTTCTGTAACTTTTTATTCAAGAGAAATATTATTCGACATTTGTCCCATGACTTTTGCATCATAGATGAGTTCCATAAAATGATGTTATTATTTAAAATTTTTCATCCTATCCTATAGGAGAATAGTTCAAATATAAAATCAAGAGACTGAGTTTGTTCTATCATTGATTACTATGAATACAAGTAGAATTGAGCTAATGAATATGAATTTCTATTTTGTAACTGTACTCTAAATCAAATGTGTCCATAGTTTTGTATTTTTATCAACTTTTTGAATGTTTTTACAACATAAATAATCCTTGTCCTTAGATAAATCATGACGATCATCAGTATTATTTCCCCATTAACAAAATCAAAGTAGTACACATCTCGTGTTATTTAGACAGTTATTTAAGATTGATTACCATTTTTTTTTCATTAGTCTCTTCAGTCAATATTCGTTACTGTTACACTTATCGAATGTCATAGTTTCAGTTTCCTTACTTTTATTCTTCAACTAACTTGGAATAAAGAATAATCTTGAGCCGAAGACTAATAGGCCAATATCTTCGATGCCATTAGGACGAAATATGCCTTTAGACAATCGACGGATCTGACATTTACTATAACTCGAACTGCTGCTGTGCGTGCTACTCATCAACAGACGTGAGTGAACATTACGAATGATCTGAGAAAGAAAAGAAAAACTAACCAGATGCCGCGGCTTCTTCATTTAAATTCAGTGTACTAATATCATCGGAAACTTGAGCACATGCTTGTTCGACATTGTCATCTATTTTTCCCTGATCAGTAATAAATAATTGTCGTTGTTCTTTATCATAGGGTACTTCGGTACGTGGTCCTATATTCCAAAGAGTATCTTGATAAATATGTAAGAGTACAACCCCACGTCCTTTCATTCCACTCATGTACATATCTTCGCCATCCATTGTTGTTTGACCAATACCTATGGGATATCGATTATCATCCAAACATATCGAACAAAGTTCATCTCGTTGAACATGACGAAACGTTTTTGGTGTAACACTACCCGGTGGCAAAATTAAACCGGGTAGCATAAGATCAGCACCGTTCATTAATTTATTAAAAACATGTCTATGTGTATGAAATTTTAATGTTATTAAATCTGGACATTTCCACAGAAGATAAACAGTTGGAAGAATACGTTCAGTTTTATTTCTACTATCTTCGATTGTAAAAAACCAAGGAATTTTATTTGTTGAATAAACTAATATATCGTCACCTGTACTCAATGCTAATTTACACGATGTAAAATCTTCACCTTTGCCAGTAGGTATTATTAATGAAAGTACATCGTCGGTTAGGGCCGGATAGATTTGTTGAATTTGTTGACGTAATTTTTTTCTATCCGATGATTTAACTTGTGTATGGCCTTTTGATTTAAAGTCTTTACGAAACATAATCTACAATAATAATCTTATATTTGTTGCAAGTCGACAAAAGATTTCACAAAAACAGAACATGAACTTGACTTTGTTTTACATGTCACTGTGTATTCCGGATTTTTATCATTAGAATGTACTAATATTTGATCTTATGAATTATAAAAATTTAATTTATATTCCACGACTTTTCTCTATGAAAAGAAAAAGAAAGTTTTTATCGTTCAGCATATTCATCTACTCGTCAAACACAAGGCATTGTAATCGACGCTCAAAAGAATACATGTATCTTGACCTATCCGAAAGATTATGCTATATGAGTACATTCTTTCAATATCAATGATATTAGACTAAGAATATTCAATGGGAAACTTCTATGTATATATTCTTTAAATTGTTCTATTCATTGCTAATCCTTATTTTAGAATAGAATAGATCTCATTGATTAGTACAATCTATACGGTATGAAGGATAATAAACAGCACACACTCATCTTCAATGATTGTGCGATATTGATAATCGAAATCAGACTGGAATTTTCAAATTTTAAAACTACCAGTTCGAAAACAAAGAATTATTAATTACATCTTATTTGTTTTAGACTACTAATCGAAAGAAAATCATTCCGATTAGAATTTAAATATACTTCGAATATTTCTCTTGTTTTGATAAATACACAAACTTAAGAAATTCCTCATAGAAGTACACACGTATTCAAATTAACATATGTAATAAAATTACTCAGTCATCGACGAATACAGATTAACGAATGAAAACCCCGAAGGTTTTCGCGTTCACAAGAGAAAACGTTCTCTGAAATATAATTGAATGAAATCTAATTCGATTTTATCATAAATATCTTCTACGATTAATTTTTTAGTAGTGTATATTTCAAATTAGTCATCATATTGTAATTCACATTGCACTGAAAATCGTTTACGACGACCGAACCATATTAATTATGATAAATACGCAACTACATTCTTTTGTATATATTTCAATCTATCTTAAATAGTAGAAAAAAGAAACATTTCCTTCACTCCATTACTAATATGATTCCAAGTAACATAAGCATGTATGAAAAAAAAACTAATGATACTACAAAAAAAAACGTGCTCGGATAAGTTGTTTCCATCATAGGATTAGAAAACCTCCGCTCATCAACACTCAAGTCACATCTACATGTTGATGGATGAATTTTACGTAACACTGTATTAATATGAGCGAGTTCTATTTCAATTAGTTGAATATCTTTCGATTATTTTGTAATTCGAATAAAGCTACCGTCGCATAGTGCATACACTAACCGATAAACTTTTGATTGATTAAAGACAAAACATAAGAATGAAAATGAGAGCGTATGTTGTGAATTTTTTTTTAACATAAATACAACATTTATTTCCGTATAATTTTCAACATAAATATTTAATTACTAGTCCATATACAACAACAATAAAGAGATGTTGAGATTAGTGAAGAGAAGAGAAGAGCAGAGAAAAAAATAATAATAATAAAAATAAGCGTAGGCATCCTGACATCAAATAAACAAGAGAAATTCATAATTCTATGTTCCTTATTGCCAACGAGTATCGGATGATGCTGGCATGTATTCCGTAACAGGACGCATTGGCATATTTGAGATTAATGTTGCCGATGATGTATTACTTTTTGTATTTGCAAATGGCATAAATTGATTATTGAACTAAATAAAAATAAACGTTCATCATATCGGTAGAAATAGAAATAAAGGTCCTACTTGGCCATGCGTAAATGTTGATGTTGGACTTTGAAGAGTTGATGAATTCATATTACTTGGATTTATTGCTGTATGTATTTGATATGGATAACCTTGCTGAAAAATGATTTGAATTCGTTGAGAAAAAAAGAAGAAAAATTTCTTCGTCTGTATTTTTTCTTTCTATGTGCAATACATACTTGAGCTTGTAATCCGTAATTAGTTGCTTGTTGATAAAGATTGCTGCTAAATGACATTGACTTTTGTGGAGGTACGAATTGTGAATGTTGTGCTGGCGGATGATTAAAACCAGAAAATGCAACTAAAAGTGCACAGGAAATTCACTATGATTAAAATAATCTCAAATATGATAGATAAATTCATCACCTGTAATCCTCATTCATAGGTATAAAGTGCATGAACTTTTATTGCCGTGTCCGATAGACAAAGTCTAACACGAGTTAGAGACTTCAAGATTCTTTTGAGATTTGCTAACTAGTTTACTTTCGAAATCGGATGTGAGAAGGAGCTCTCTTTTGTTCACAAGACTTAATCATCGATCTTCTCTCTACTGGTAGATGATATTGAGATAGATAAAAACCATTCTAATAGAAATCAAATAGTAATTTCAGTATTCAAAATGAAGATTGTTCAACTTCGCATTCTATTCTAAAACTATAAGCATACTCTTTACGATATACTGAAATCATCAGCAGCGCTCTTGAACTCAAGTTTGAAAACTAACTGAAGATTATAGACCGAGTCAGATATTTAGGTTATTGTTCATGCTTTTGAAGAAATTATAGTACGGACATTCTTAATCAGCAATAATCTTCCTTTTCAGCATATCATGACAAAGTCTCATTGGTCATCCTATTGTAAAAAAATGTTGCGTCTTTCATCAATAGTCGTTTGTTTCTTTAAATTTTAAGTTGAATTCTTGTGAGATGTCTATTGGTGGTGATTATAAAACTTACATAAGCTTTCGAAAGTAAAGTTTTGCAATTCTATCTCGTTCAAGAACTTTAATTCAAACAAGGTGATTCTTTTCAAATGAAACAGAGAAATAAGCCGGCTAAAATGCTCGATAGAAATCAAAATGTATCATACGATTTGATGGTGGTATTGAGGACGGTCGAACATTGATTCCTGAAGTTGCTGCTGGCAGTATTTGTGGAGTATTGAATAGTGCCATGATTTTTTCAGTAGTCAAAGACACACCATTATTTGTTCGAGTATTACTCGAAGAAGAAAAGACACTGGCCATGTCCATTGTTTCTGTATTATTTTGTGATGACACTACTGGTGTAAATAATTCACTTAATGGATCAAGAATATCTGATGACGGATTAGTTGTTGGTTTAGTTGTATCGTTGGGTAATGATACTGGTGTTTCATCTAAAATTGACTAAAGAACATAGAATTATGCTCGAATACTCCTTCTATGCATCTGTACCTAGATTTAATAGATCTTGGGTATTATTTTCTATTGTAGGTGTTGCAATAGGAGTTGCTAATGGTTTTACAACAGTTTTTACTGGATTGGCAGTTGATGATGGTAATGCAAATGGTTTTAATTTGGCAACATTTCTTTCTATCTAAATCGAACATCTTCATTCATTAACATCAAATTTACTTTTAGAATAAACTAACTCGTTCGATATCAGATGTAATTTCAATACGTCGTTGATTAGTCTCGGCTTCGATGAGCTAAAGAAATAAAGTTTTATTTAATGAAGAAAACCGACAAGCAAGAACGTAGAAACAATGACAAAGTTAACAACACTGACATCAATAGGCACCGTTATTTCTGGTGGAATCCACTCTTTTGCAATCCATTTACGTTGTTCGTATTTTGCTCGAATAAATGATTCTAATGTTCTACGAAATAACGGAAATTATAAACTACGAAGAAAAAACTACTTTCGATACATACGAATCAGCTTGTGGTCGTCGAAATCCATCAGGTAAATTTGCTTCATAAACAGCACGTGCACGACTATTGCCCATAGCTTGCATGGACTATTAAAATGTAGCTTCAAAATAATATTTAATAAGAAATTAATTTCGTATTCATACAGCAATTTGTTCGCCTGTCCAAGAATCTAAATTAACTGATTTCACTTTCGATATGTGCACGCCTAAATTACGATGAAAGCCAGCACAACGAATACATATAAATACACCTATGTTCCAGCTTGCCCATCGAGGACCTAGAATGAACGTTTAGCTTCTTCGTGAATTACTTATATCTTCATTACTTTTAGTATCGCAATCAACACAATATTTATTATCTTCTTCCTTGAGCATTTGGGATAATATCGTTTGATATTTTTCTTGCATTTTAGATTTTTCACGTTCAGATCTCGATGCCATTATAATTTGTTCTGTAAGCTAAAAAGAAAAAAAACCATGATATATCATATTATGATAAAATTATTGAATACACCGTACGACTCAACATCCGTAAGTTATATTAAATATTAGAGTAATTTTAAGAAACGTCACAATAAAAATGGATTGGACTAGGATATTCAACCAATCAAAAATCATTTGTCAAAATGTGTCACTCGTTGCTACATAGTATTTCTCATGCTTCTGTTAAAACAGAGAATAAAGATATTTCTTCAGTAAGTGCTATTATCCCTAATAAAAATCGCTTCATTGTGCGACGTTGCAACAGCTCATGTTGATACATTACTCATAAGGCGATAACATCTGCTGTAGGAATATGTTTCACAAGTTCTAATCAGACTATTTTCATTTCTATAAATTGACATATCGAATAACTTCTTCGATCATGATTTTGACATTGGATGGAATAGCTATATCAAATTCGTTTTTCAGTACTAAAACAATGCTAATTGTGTAAGAAAGAATGTTTGGTAACAAGTTGCTATTTCAATAATGAACAAAGGTCGACAGGATATATGCTATATTCTATATATAATTAACATAATCATAAATATTTTCTAGAATAGAACGTTGATAATCAATGTTTCTAGTTTGATAATTCGTAAAATAATGCAAAAAAAGAAACCAACTATCACTATAGGACTCTCAAGAATTGATTGCAGCAATATTTTAAAATAGAAACACAAGTAAGAGGTGTGTGATACTTGCGCAGACCAAACGTCTTGACTGTTTAATAAATAGTAATCAGAAACGAGGCTTATAAAAATTTTCTCATTAGTTTAAACCCTAAAATTCATCCCTACTATGATGCTTTACAGTAGTAGTCAATGATTTTACGATTTACGGATCTATCTTTGAATAAAATGGCATTTGTGCATTCACTATTGAATGAACTGTTTTGAAAATTCATTTGTGTTTTCATGTAAACTGAAGTTAAAAATATAATCTTTGAAAATGATTAAACGTATTTTTTTTGCTTTCTTTCTCCCAGACACCGAATAAATACTAAACTCAATTAATTGTAATTGTTACATAAGTTTTCTGCTTCCCAAATGTATTCTTCTTTTTTTTGTAATATTTCCGATCATAATCGATAGATTATATATAAAATGATCTTCTACAGAAAACTAATAGTCACATTGATAAAAAAAAAAGAAAACTAATGTCGTTGATCTTTTACCCTGCTGTGTATAATCTTTGTCGATTTCTACAGCTATCTACAAGGTAAAAATATTTTCTTCGCATAGTGAAAAATATGTGATCGTTATTTGCTTCGTGTACTCAAATCTGCATAAATCACATTTGTTAATTGATAACTGTCTATTCGCAACAGTGCCATCGACATTGATGACAATACTGAATTATGCAGACGATACTCGTCCAAATGCCGATCTCTTTCTCTATACTTTTCTCTTTCTCTTTTGATATCTCTTGTTCCAGTCTACTGTGATAGAATAGCAAACTAATACACACACACACACACACATACACGTAGATATATATATATATATATATATATATATACGTATATATCAGTTCAGAATATAACCATAAAACATTTATCTAACTAGTAGGCTTTTTTTCATCATTAACAATTCGATCGAAACCATATTTTCAAAACAAAACAATAATACATCTGGTTTGATTCGGCATAACGAATTTATTATTCTTTCTTTTCTCAATATTTATCTATTTTATTATTTAATCGTATATCTTGATTAAATGTCTCTTCTTTATTATCGCGTTTTCAACGATATATTTGATGTGATTCGTCGGCATAGTGCAGTGAAGTAAGAAATATTTTTTCTAATGAGACATTCTTATTTATTGATATGCATGCATACATTAGTTTCTAGTTCGTACTTCATTTATCTTCATATATTAATGAGATAGAAGAAAGAAAACAATATAGACTAGACGATAAAAATACATTCTTCGAATCAAAACTTGATGTCAGCAGATGCCACATTAGTTAATATAGTTTTTGTTTTTAATTGTACTAATATCATATAGTCATGCATGGAATTTATTTCCTTTCAGATACTATTCATTGAAAATTTATGTAGTATAACATCAATCTAAAACATGTAAAAGCTTTTTCCTTGTATCTATTGAACAGCTATCGTATAGATCGTTTGATATTACATCAGTGATACGAGGTAATTCTTTCAGCGTAATTATAAATATTCGATCTGGTTTAAAAAAAAACACAAATAGATTATCGTATCATATCTAATTAGTATTCTACTTTATCTTGCAATGGAAAAGTCATTTTCGGAAAGCTGAATAACTGTTGATTGAGAAAATTAATCGATGACATTTTTCCGAATGTAACCATTATCTAGAGCATATGTCATTGCTCGTCCTATGTCAAATGCAAACTAAATCATCGAATCTAATACATGCAAAAACGATTCTACATGAGTACAAGAAAAAAAAGAGAGAACATTAACTCTCGATGCGTGTGTAAGAGAATATATTTTATTACATATGAAATGTTTCATGTTGATCAACACTTTTGCAATGAGTTGTTAACATGACATAATATTTCTTGAACAAGTAGATATTCTACTTATTGGCAGATTGATTTATCTAAGATTAGAAAATATGTCTATCGATCATTCATATTGTTGTTACTCTCTCTTCTCTTCGTGAAGTATAAGTTCAAACTATTTTCATTAGAATTTGTCTTTTACATAATATGTCAGAGTAACGAAACTGACAACTTTAGAATAATTAGATGTTATTTCATGAAAATTAATCAACAAGACAGACAATATGTGAAGTCAAATGATTGATGTCATTAGCTCTAATGAGTATAATGGACGTGACTGAAGTATGTACATAGAATATGCCATGACTCTAGACAAAATAAGATTTTCCTTTTTTTAGAGAAACACAAATAGGTGGCTGATTATTAATGCGTATGTCAAAAAGCGGCTACTTTTTAATCGATTCTACATGAGCGCAATATATTTTCTCTCTAGAATTTGTACGTCTGATTTTCTCTATCGTACGGCTTGACTTTGCGCACTTCTATCTGAGAAAAGCGATCAGCAATCATAGGCATAAATTAAAACAATAATGTGTTCAAATATAAAAGACTATAACTGAAATTGAAAAAGTCTTTTAAAACATAGTTCAAATCATGTCCTACCCGACATTACACATTGTCAATCGAATAACTATTGGACGAAATGATTCGATTTAAATGTCATAGTATTGTCGAACAACTGTAATAATGAGTAGAATTACGATTCTTGACGAAGAATAATCCTAGCAGAACAGCAGAAATATCGGAACCGTTCAGTTGCATGAAAGAATAGTTCTAGATCGTTGAAATACACTTTATTTAATAGTAAGTTTTTCCTAATATCTTTCTTCTGTAATTTTAGGTAATTAGTTGAAATCAGAAGCATGAATTCAATGATAAATAGAAAACATGTTATACATGAATTCATGTGTCAAGTTTTCTAACGACTATTAAAAATAAAGGTAGTATGAAAGTCTTAGAGAAGAATTTTTCATTTGTCTCTGAACGATACTCTAGTCACACCCTTCAGAAATATTGAAAGGTTTTTATTTCTTTTTAAACTACGTAGAAATAATATTGAACATGTATCATGTTTAGTTTATTGAGAAACATTCTCATTAGTGTTATTCTACCGTAGTTTAATATAGAAAGCATTGATTAACACAATCAGATGGTCATTAAAATAACTATTAGGTTCGATGCACGTACTTATTGAATAATGAACATAAATCAAATATTAATTGTTCTTAATGTGTTTTATCATGATCATATTTTGCTTCTCTTCTTGGCCTAGAGCATCATATGTCTACTCGAAGTCATAGGATTATTTTTCAATTTTGTTCTATTCATTTTGAGCTCAAAAGAACAAGTTGATGTTATCAATAATGAACATGATTGCATACACGCCGTTAATAATGATGATAATTCATTTATCTTCAATAGAAACGATGCACCACTGATAGCATACATACATACATACATACAGAGAAAAGGAATAGTGACATGTTCGTTGTCCTCCATCTTGATCAGAAGTTGCTCTAGGGCGATTTTAAAAGAATACCGACAACTGATGATCATTACGCATAGAGAACTTATTATATGCAACAACGAAAAGTAATTTGTCGTCGTTGAATACTAAAACAAAAGTCATACAAATGAATAGTTAGCAATGTGATGTACTCTTCGTTCTTTAAGTGGAAGGTTTTTTTTTATTTTCAATTTGATGATATAACAGTCTGTAAGTTTATGAAATATCACTCAACATCTATTCGAATTTTTTCATAGTTATTAATCTTCTCAGACATGTAATGAATAACATATTTTATTCTCTCTTGTGAAAATTTTTTGTCATCTTCTTGAGATGTGAAACGCAAGATTGCAAATGAAATCATCTAAATTTCAATTGATAAAAGTCACTTCTACAAAAACATCTTCTTTTAACTTTGCTATTTTCTTTCCCATCGTTTTCCTCCTAAATCGATTTACTCTACATCTCATATCTCTGTCTCTGCCGCCTTACGTTAATTTGGTTTTTTATATCTAACATACACTTTCTAGAGAAATAATGCATCTTGACATAAGAGAGTCATGACTAAAAGTAATGGTTAAACACTAATGTAGTTTGCTGTTATGTTGAACAAGATACAATGATTTGACATGTTCCATAAAAACATTCGTGTCGATCATCTACGATTCTCTCTCACTCACAAAATTATAACACTAATCTAATCTTAATAATCGACATTGATTCTCATGAGCAATCCAATGCTTTCATACATATGTATATAATTAAATTAAGTTAATAACATTAAAACAACTACGTATCCATAGCATGAACAAGAAACACAATATTAATGAATGTATATACAGATCAATAAGTATACAAATATCTCTCTACAATAGTGTTTATACTACGATCACTGAATCTATTACAATTGAGAAGTACATTTGTGTACAATAAAGATCAAACATGACACAACAAAAAATAACGGTTGATGTTCTCTAATTAATTTATGACAGCATTTACCAATCTAAGGAAAATAGTTCGAGGGTGTAAAGAAACTATTTACGTGTGTGTTAATGATCTATCCAGGGTCAAAGAGCTTCTTTTTTGTTATTTCTTTCCTTTTCTTAAATGAACGACGTTAATCTTTCTTGCTCGATTACTTGCATTATATATTCGACACAGACAGATTCCTGATAGTTAATGTTAAGCAATCGAACAAATAGAAATTATCTTTTATTTACAAAATGCACTGGATAACGTTGTGAACACATGTTAACTTTGTGTACGTACACCATTTGTAAATCATCAGTAAATATAATGCTGTTCGATTCAAATAATAATTGTCATCGAAAATCGATACCGTCAGAAATTCATGTAAATGTCAATCCCTATGACGACATAAGAATGTTGAAAACTAATCCACATATCGTGTAAGTATCTTTGGCAAAACGACTGAGTTTTTCGTCGTATAAAATATATTCATTGACTCGATCTATTGTTGTAAAACATATGTTAAACATCTGAGTATAATGCATTAGATATAAATTATCTATTATTCGAATGATATACATGCGCATGTTTATAGATATAAGCGAGTGATGTGTGAACATAAAACATTGCTGATGTTTTCTTTTACATCGAGTAGAGAGTTCTCGATGGAAGATACATGTGTGTTGTCTAAAGTCCGAACGATTTCAAACATTTATATGATCATATGAATTTTTTTACTATCTACAATGTTCTATTTTCCTTTCATCAGAAAACAACGACGAGATGAGTTGCTACAACATCAGCTACGGCAGAGTGGTCAGAGTCCTGGATTTGACAGCACTCGTTCAGAACGTATGCAACGATGTAAAAATTGTTGTAAATCTGTAACAACATTTATATTCTCTCGCATTGGACTTTGTTTGCTTGTTGTGGCCTATGCATTTGGTGGTGGAGTCGTATTTCAATTCCTCGAAGCACCGTATGAAGGCGAAGTTAGTCAAGGTGTTCTTCGTCGTTTAAATATCACAGTAGAAAGATTATTCAATACAAGTGAACAATCAAAAGTCTTACATGTTAACAATTGGACAACGATGGCAAGACAAATACTTGAAGAATATCAACTTGAACTTGTTCGACAAACAAAACGTGGTTATCAAGGTGAACGTCTTGATGATGACAATAAACAGTGGACTTTCCCAGGTGCAATTCTCTATGCTATTACAGTTATTACAACTATTGGTAGAGATTTTATCTTTGTGAAAGTATACTTTTTTAATTTTTGTGATCTGTTGTTCTAGGCTATGGACATATAACTTGGTATGAAAATATTTTGTTCACCACCCATCTGTGAACGCAACAAGGATAAGAGCTAACGTCTACTTATGGCAAGATCTAAACAAGATCTAGCATCATTTTAATTTGCATTCCAATTGAAACATACTTTGATATTTATTCTTAGTTTGCATCTGTAGATGAGCAGTAAGAAATTAAGAATGAAAAAGAAATGTATTAGTTTTACACCTCTGTCAAAACCTATTAGGAGAGTGAGAAGAAGTACTTGAAAATATCAGAGAATAATTTACACTTTTTTCACTTCTTGCTTTTGCAATCATGTAATAGAACGAGGTGAAAATACAAAAACGAAAAGAACACAATTTCGTTTGTTTTAGCAAAACAAGCTACGGAAAAATTGTCACTATGATCTATGCTATATTTGGTATCCCGTTAATGCTCTTATGTTTAGCAAATATTGGTTCAACGATGGCAGATGCATTTCGTTTTATCTATTGCAATGTTTGCTGTTCATATTGCAATATGATTAAAAAACGTCAGAATCTTCGAGCATTACAATCTGTTGAATTGTCACATAATCCATCGAGATCTTCAGTAGCATCGAAAGTAGCAACATCTACTATGCAGAAAACATCGTCTAGTAATATAGAAACGAAACCAACAGCAAGTGTTATCGAATTTGTTGATAATTTCAATATTGATTATCGAAAAACAACAATACCCATTAGTGTTACGCTTTCATTACTATCATCCTATTTAATACTCGGAGCCGTACTCTTTAGTAAATGGGAAAATTGGAAGTTTTTAGATGGTGCCTACTTTTGTTTTGTTACGCTTGCAACGATCGGTCTAGGTTGAATTTTTCGAATAGAAACAAAAAAACTGATCGATGAAATCGAATGTGTTTTTTTTCATTTTCAGGTGATTTTGTACCAGGAAAATCAATCAAGTCAACACAGGTCGAAGGTAAACTTGTTATATGTGCTCTCTATGTTTTATTTGGTTTATCATTAATGGCAATGTGTTTCAATCTAATGCAAGAAGAAGTACGAGCCAAATTTCGAAGATTAGGAAATAAACTTGGCATAATCGATGATCCGAACTATTGGTAACGATCAAAATTAGCTTTGCATCATCCTATTATTAAATTAATCAATGTATTGTTGTTGTTACTTTATTCATGTAAATGTCTAAACAATAAAATCGAATTGTTTGAATGTAGTTTGTGAGAAAAGAATGTGAACGTCTCTTAATGGAGATTTTGTTCATTGTGAATAGAGAAATACAGCGATAGAAATGGGAAAGCATTTTGAAGATATATACCATGCTTATAATAATCTGATTGATGTCGACTGATAGAATGTATATACTATATACACAATTTAGATTTATAGAATTACTTGAATAATCAATTTGATGTACCGTTTTTCTAATTGAGTATAGGAGATTATCTTCGAATGATAAGGTTGTTTCTCAAATAATGTTTTAGTTGATTCACGACCTATCTTGTTGGATGCAAGATCATACCTGAGAAACATTGAATTCATCAATATCTGAGAGCAATATGACATTAATCGTGATGAATTTTGCGTTTTTTTTATATAGAGCTTACTTTTAAATCGATACATGATTGAACGATAACACAATTACCAACGCGAAATCATTGCACAAAACACTAGTATTTCTTCATCAAGCAATAATTCAACATCGAACGATCTCGATTTGATTAGTAGCACTTCGACATATCACATACGACTCACAATGAATCACCATAATGTCGAAACACAGCTCACCAAGAGCACCTTTCACAATAGAAATAACATAATGAAAAAACAGAACACAAGTCATTGTAGTACATAGAGAACTGCATTACTTTTGAATCTCAAGTCGATGAATCCAACGGAATCAAGTTATTTTATTAATGGGGCACTAGTTAGAAGCTGGTGACATTCACAGAGATGGGTCAAAATCCTACAGTATCCAACATTAAGAATTTGAGTGTCATACCGTATCCAGATTCCGATAGGATTTCGTCGGCTTGATAAAAATTCTATACAATCTGATCGGAATGAATCACATGCGATGTTCAGTCTAATTCACTTGAAACATTTTCTGCTTTAATTAGACGAGCGAACGTCTGAAAATATTTCCTTTGCCAATATCGTATATACACATTTTGTTTTAAAAGATTCCAAACAATGTTGATTAAACATGCTCTAGGCGTGTTTGTCCAATCATTTAAAATGTAGGTCATTGTTAACTTTTCGTTCTTTAAATCAATGATAAAGGGTGTGGTTTTCATCGTACTTATAATAAGATAAAGAATAAATTTTATTAATTTCAAATGTTGGGTTCAATCAAACAATATGTTCTTTCTTGTACATAATGTACTCAATTTAATGTTCAACGACAAAAGAAACCTGAATTATTATAAAAGGAACTACCACCAATAGAGGATGTGGTTAAATTAATGCTATGATGGCTTTCTGATGGGAATCAATACGTATCAATCATAACTGAACGGTTATCGTAAAAAACGTTTTACACAGGCATCAATATCAGAAAATGCTAAAGGCGCTGCCAAGATGCTATTCGAAGACATTATTTTGAAACATCGTGATATTCGATCAAGGGTTTTCATTTCAGAAATGAACTGTAGTCAGCAATCACAAAATTAACCGGTTGTAAACAAATATTTTGATTCCATAGCATCCTACGGTGAACACTGAAAAAAAAACGTGCTCCATAGAACCCAAAAGGGTTCCATTTTTTTCCAACGAGATCAAAACCGTAGAAGTTTTCGTAGGAAAAAAGTTCTGCAGGATATGATACCTTTATCCTTGTTAAAAACGGTTTCATACTCCACGTTCTCTGTAGTACCGTACGTAGTATAGAAGAAATGGTTCTCATGAAGTGCACTTCACTATGGCGATAGTTTTCCTCCACTGTTTAATATAACTAGCCAGCGTATCTCTTTGCATTCTCAGCTCTCCAAAACACGTCCTGATATCTCAGTCTGGTTACTGTGCTTTCTCACGGGTTGGTAAACAAAAAGCAGCAGCAGCGCAATGCTCATTAACTTAGTATTCAGATAATCCCATTGTTGCCGAAGTGAGACATGCTTTACCGCTGCTTCCAGCGGTAGCATATATATTATACGTCTACTAAATCAGACGAGTTCAATAAGGTTAATGCTAACTTACCAATAAGTGAATTCTTCGGGAACTTTTATGTCGAATAGGGAAGTTAGACTGTTTGATGAAATAGATATTGCTATCAATGCAATAACTTCTTCGTTTAAAAAATACCAATAACCATGACCGAATTTGATTATGATGAACATCTTTATTGCATTGTGAAACATCGAAAATTGAATTTAAACTAAATAAAAAAAATTAATGTAAGTTAATAAGACGAATAAATTAGTGTCTTGCCTGAAATAGTCGTTGATATAAGTTCAGGAATTGGTTTTGTATTGATAATAAAATAACAAGCATATTGAAAGTCAAACGAGAAAGAATTAGGTTTCAAAACAGCAAAATAATAATTTTAAAAAGAAATCTTATAACGAAGGTAATGATTTTTCGAAAAATTAGAACGTTTCTAGGAAGAGTCTGTTTTTTGGAACCATAGGAATTTTCGGAGAGAAAATATTGAACGATGACTGTAATAAATAGTTTGCCAGAATAAACTGAGCTATTCATTAATGTAGATGGGTGAAGAATAAATGAAAGAAATTGTGAAAGCATCAGTTGAAAATGTTATTAACGATGCATACTCCTATTTTTCCGGATGCGAAAGTTTCATGAGCTAGTTGTATTTTGGAGAGATATAAAGGAAACTTTTTAAATTCAAAACTCTAAAAAGTTGATGTCCGAACCTTGTATAATTTTGAGAGTTTCAAAATTCTATCACAAAACCTTGGAATTTGCTAAACGTGGAAACATTTTCGTTTGGCACCTTTTCGTTTTCAGTGAATGGCATTTGAAAATATTTCGTGATCATCTGAAGAAATATTATCATAATAACATCAATGATTGGTATATTTATTTGTAAACAACTGTTGGAAATAAAATTCAGGTATTCGTTCTGTAAGTGGTCTCATCACATATGTATTAAAGCATCGATTGATATTGCCGTTTAAATCTCAATCATGAAAAGTTGCAGTATTAAAACCAAACAATTATTTGAAAAAAGTAAACAAATTGAAGATAACAGCCATTCATACTGCTCGAGTCAAAATATGACAACATTAACGACAATTGAATAAACTACGATATAATAAAGCACGAGTCAATCAAACATATAGATTAGGTGAACATGGTATGAATCAAAGTATTGTCCTGTCGTGCAAAATTGAATCTTCGATATACTAGTCCATTCTGTATTAAAAAGAGCATTGATGACGTGTCAAGAATATTATTGAGCATGCAGAAGATCATTATCAAAAAGAAGAAAATATCAAAAATTTACTTCCATTTTACGAGTGGGGCTAGAATTACTCAATAAAGTAGATCATCAATTGAATGTCAATTAAAATATTGAGTACGTTAATCGTGAAGTTATCTATATTTTACTCATAATATTTCTCTCGTAGACAATGGATCAAATATCAAACGTTCGTTCCAATAGAATTTTATTCATTGTTTATTTTAACATTCATGTCTAGAAATGATTTTAGTAATTTTACAATAAACTTGACATTGTCAGCAACATTTGCAATGTTTTGATTATCCATTGTTAGAACAGATATTATCAAGTTTATTGATCTATATATAGCATAATTTCATTAGGACAGTCCATGTAGAGCAAATACTTTATTCCTTTCGTTCAATAGAGAAAACAATTCATACAGATAACAACATGTTAAATTTTCCGGATAAGTACTCTCTCAATATTTTTTTTCTTTAAATATCTATTGGCTACCTTAGAAGTGTCGATCGTATCTATTTCGTTTTTATTTTTAAATTTTTTGTCTCTTCATTCAATTGTTGTTTAGCCTGTTTCTTTTTTTTTGTTCAAATCTTTTCCTTGATGCCTTCATTTGATGAGCAGATAGGGCGTTCATGTATCATATGGGAAAGAAGGTGCCAGGATAGAATACTAATCATTTGTTCTTCTTTCTTTTCTTTTGTTATTTTGTGCATGTGAAAACAAGAATGCTAATTTCCGTACTACGTGTTACTTCTCATGTTTTGTTTCGTACGGTACTTTAACTAGATAAAGAAAAACTAATTACATATTAGAGCTTGACATTAAAAAAAGGAAGGGCCGGTCCGCGCAAGCAGTTATTCTAAACGCCTTACTCTAAGGCTCGATTGTGAACCATGAAAGATCCACAACTATTTCGAAGTATTCAAGTTTTATTTTTTTTTTGTTTCTTTTTTGCAGTATTTTATAATTTTTTTTTCTATTTTTACAAAGTTTTTCATATTTTTTTTCATCTTTTAGTGTGTTTTTTTGTTTTTTTTCATTTTTTAGTGTTTTATTGTTTTTTTTTGTTTTGACAGAAGTAACCGTCTCGACATCTGCTGACCCCACAACTGAGGGAACGTTAAACATATATCAAATGAAATATTTTGATGTGTTGCAATCCTATACGACAAGAAACATGAAAACAGAAAGCAAGAACAATACTATTGATATGACATAAGCACATTTATATTCCTTTTTGAATACATGAATGCCAAACTAATTCTGTAAAATGTGCAGCTGATGTGTGTGACTCATGCTATTATTTCTTCAAGACATTTAATGATGAATTCGTTAATATCTTCTTGTACTAGGATGAATTGAAAGGATACATGCGGGTAGGGTGTTGGTCGAAGTGTGGATGGATGCAGATAAATAACACGAGACGGTCGGTACCTACATCCTTCGTATGTGTTTTCAATTGAGGCACACATTATGCTATCATTCATGAATCGACAAATATTTATTGAATCTTTATATCTCGCTAAGCTGTAAGTGAAACGGATTGTCAAGCGACAAACAGCTGAATTTTTTGATTTTAAATCAAAAAAAATCAAGACATCGAAAAAATAGTGTCTTGATTACAATCATAAAATTTCGTTTCCTTGTTGTTCATAATAACAATCTAGGGAGAGACTGCTTAAATCCGATTTTCTTGATTTTTATAATTTTTGTGATTTAAAAAATTTTTTAGTTCATTTTTCTGATTAAAATCAATTGATTTCAATGGAGGCACTCAGAAAAATCACAGAAATCAGCTGTTTCTCCCTTGACGCTACAAGTGTTTCGAGTTGTTCACTGATGTTACTTCTTAAAAGCTTTCTAGTGAATTACTCATTTTTCTTCATCATATCATGTCTTCCTATTATTAACACTGAAGAAAAAAGTCATGTAGTATTTTATCTTGAGCAAATAATTGCTTAGGCATCTGTATTTAGCGACGCAGACAGACTCATATTACACTCTTAAAAAAACGTAACACACCGTTCGAATAAGTGATCTATCGCCGGCACCTTCAAGTCAAATGAGAAATCGAAGTAGACTATCGCAAGTATCAAGCGACTACTCGATTGGAGTTGGGAACAAGAAATATCAACGATCGTCAAAGGATCGCTACAAAGTTCTCTATTCGTCCCGGAATGGGCCACACACACATGCATGCTAACTATTACAGGCAACCAGTATTTGCAGCCTTTCTTACCGCCTATAGCAGCCTCGAAGATATTGCCCTTTCACCTGATGATATTTGACTCATGAGATCACTATTTACTATGCCAAATATGTCGATGACAATGCTGAACAATTGCGACCATTGTTTGTTGATCATGAAGGCAAAAGAACGCTCGTTGTCATCACACCGACTATTATTCCTGAGTGAGCATTAGTAATAAATCGTGTAGTTGAAATCTTATTATTTTCTTTGTTTTTACCAACTAGCTGGCCTGTTTTCCTTGTACAAATGAAAGAGGAAATTCGAAAAAAAATGTGAAGAATTATGTTGTGGAAGTTCTGACATCAAGCTATTCAACAACGGGTCAAGTCGAATCTCTCTTGTCCCCTGCTTGCATCATGCATACTTTCAAGAAATACTTCGAATACCATTTTTGCTACGCCGGATGTGGCATACAAAATGTCCGTTTTTTTGGGCACCCTAGCCGATTGGCAACTCTTGCGAAGCAAGACAGAATGTCTCAAAAGTTATACAAAACCAAGCGAGATTTCTTCGAACGATGGCTATAACAATTTTTCATCTTATATCGACGGGTCGTTGCTCATTTTGGATCAATTTATTGTTACCTATGAGAGTCAGATCGACACTAAGCTCGGCGATCAAATTTTTGATTACACACATCTACACAAGATAGGTGGATCTGGATAAGAAAGAAGTCATAGACCCTTCTTCAAAAGAGATAGTCTTAGAATTTAAACTGCTTTTTGTTCTCATGAGCTAATAATGTCTCTCATAACTGTAGAAATCACCAAGGAGCTGCTGGACTGTCTATTTTCAGGATGATTTGGGAGAAGTGACCGGTGTTCAAGGTTGGTTCCTTTGCTTGTGCTTCGGTCTTCATTATTCAGAGGCAAAAGTGGATCTTGAAATGGTTTGGTTCAATGCCATCTCGGTGGCAGTAACCCTGAAGAATCTTGCTATCAACAAGGAATCTTCGTGCTACTTGGCTGGAGGCTTTCACGGAGTTCATTTAAACGATGGAAAGCACAAACCGGCCATGAGTTTGTTGGTGATCGAGGATATCGAACCCGTCGAGAAAAATTCTGCTTCAATTGCTACTGGGATGGGTTCTAATCAAGGGGGAAATAACTGACTTTGATGACTTTTTTGACTTCAAAGTCATCAAGATCATTTAGATCATTTAGATCATTAAAGTCA
>OENT01002113.1:0-27852 GCA_900239685.1 Rotaria macrura | reverse complement strand
AGTTAGTATGAATTTACTTAAGCGTTGTTATTAATCCGGAACTTAGTAACACGATGAAGACATCTTGTTTCAACAAAAATAGGCTATAAAATAGACTAATGAGTTTATTCTTAGTTTTTAAACATTCATATTCAGTGGATTCGATTTTGGGATCAACGAAATGTATATAATGAATATGTGTCATCTAGTAAACATATTCTGTTATTATAGCCCGAATTTGTTTCCGTCTCACCAATAGAAAAATTCATACATTTATCTTTATTTTTAAAAAATAAAGAACTTCTTTTTCTTTATTTTATAAGTATAAAGATTTTATTTATCTTTATTTTTCAAATATAAATATTTTATTTATATTTACTCTTTAATATAAAGATCAATAAATATAAATTGACAACCCTAATTCAGATAAGATAAAATTGATGGAAAAGAACACATTGTGTGAAGCATGGCATGTTTATCAAACACTTGTGTAACCTTAAAACAACAGGCTAGAAGCTATTGACACACATGAACTATTAATATGCCTCATTACATAATATCGTGGGATAAACAACATGAATATATTCATAATTTTTATCAAGTCAACAGGATGCAGATAGATATCATTTTTGTTTTTCTACAACAAATCTGATCAATAGTGAAAATAAGGCCGAGTGATTTTCTCGCACTATGCCACATATTCGTTGGACGCATCTCTTGACCAATGTTACACGATAAATGAAACATAAGTGAAGCACAAATTTTGTGAGGCAAGTTTTCAATGACATGAATTTGAAAGTTGAAAATCTTCATGAGTGGTAAATTGACATAAAATCCTAATTGGATTATGAGTGAAACGTATACTAACCGAAATGGAATCAATCGTATGACGTTATCCTCGTTGCACGTGCACTTGATTGTTCACGATTTATGTGAAGCAAAATTTTACTTATATTTCATTCTTTCATTGAAAAGATAATCTGTCCTAATAAATCAATGATAGATCTCGTGAAAAAAAATTAGAATAAAAACTGATGAAAAAAAGCGAAAATAGAACTAAGTTAGAGTTTAGAATTGAGCATCTTATAACAGCGGAGCATTTCGATAACAAGAAGAATGAATTGAAGGAAAAACAATGGAAATTCAAAACCAAAGCAACAAGAAAAAAGAAATAAACGAAAGATTCGATCAACTTCACATATTCGTTCTATTTGAATTATGACGTTGTATTGTTTAGTTTTTCTCATCGATTCATTACAAATTAAAATAAGCGACACGTTCGCCAATGTTATTCTTACATAATTACTTTCCTTCTGTAATTTTAGTGCGTTTTATTTCCGTTATTTCCCTTCGTTAATATATACAAAGTTTGAAAAATTTGAACTTGTAATCTCAATTCAATTTAAATTGCAAGTTTTATACAACTGCCCTTCGTCAAGTTTCTCCCACCTCAGTATCTATTTTTTACTACTCTTCACTCACTTACATTCCAGTACGATGTGAAAAGGCGACTGATTTTGATATTTATAGAAGCTTGAAAAATGGTAACAGTATTATGAAAATTTATGATAGTTTATAATTCAATGATTGATAATCTGAATATTAATTTCAACCATTAATCTCTGATATCAAAATATCGTAATGTTAAAAGAAGTTTATACTAATGCTACAAATAGGTATCATCATTGTATTGCTGTCCATCAACATCGTTGTGATCAGATATTAGATTGAGATCACATACGTAAGTTCCGAAAAAACTGTTTTCGAGCTTTTTTCGTGTCAATGCTGTCGACGAGGAAGCGTTTGGTTTGAAACTTCATATCAGAGAGAGAGAGAGCGGTTAGAAATTTTAAACTCGTAAATCTATGAATTTCAACTGAAAGATTTTATCGTATGTATCGACAAATGTGAATCCCATTTAGAATCAATATAGTTATGACAAAAAACAAACCTTGTATAAATTTTGACGTAACACATAGCTAGAAATTAATTTGAATAATACGCTACAGCGATGCACATAATTTCATGATAAACATTAATATTTCATTGATCACTAGCCACTGTTTATTAATCAGAGAAGTTTTACCTTCTTTTCCATTGACAAGAACATAACAGTTATAACGTCTCTTCACTTTGGATCTCTTTTATTGATGAAGAGCATTTGAATTCTTCTTAGCGCGTTTTTTCGTTCTTTTCGAACATCGTTTGATTGATTTATGATCGTGAAACAACAGATGAGTATAAAATGATGTTAGCAAAATCGACTATAGAAGTGTACCATGTGCTATAAAGATTAAACTGTCGAAGTGATTTATTGTTAAAATACTACATAAATATTTGTAGAGTTAGAGCTCTGTCAAAATTTCAACAATTGACATATTGCAAAAGATTATAATTCGACGCTGAGAAAATGATTACCACAATAGAAGTATTTACAGCCTAATTTTGTTATTTGTCAACTAACTCAGAAGACTGACTATGCATTTGAAAAATAGACGTGTTCATTAGCGAGCATATAACTTGTTAACATCTATTTAACAAAACCTTTTGATATTGATTCATAGATATTGAGTTTCTATGCAGAAGAGTAGAGCGCAAACTTTCATTTTTATTGATAAGAATTTCAATATCAAATGATCAAAATGATCACGATATTCATTTGACATGAAATTTTTTCAACTACACCAATAATACGAACCTCACATAGAGCAAAACCGATTTTTGATCGTTATCCTCAACTATGGTGTATTTGAAAAGCAATTGTTTCAATTTTCATATATCACATTCAACAGTCTTCATAAAACTGAAGTCATATGTTAAACCCTTTGAGATGTAAAATTTGATCGAGGCATACAAGATAGACGTCAGAAACTTGTGTAGAATCTTCTTGGACAAACACAATGTGTTGGTGGTAATGTTGTGTAAAGGTGAGTGTGGGTGTATGGAAATTGAAATTGAAATTTCATTGCCACGCCAAAATCCATCCATACTTTCAGAAGAACTAAATGCATATAGTTCTTTTTAGCTACTTGTATACTTCGATAAATAACGTTTGGTCAAGAAACAAAGGAAATTCAGTCGTATGAAAAAATTTCTAACGAAAGAATTCGAATAGTTAAATCCATTTTTGAAAGATAGCAGAATTGGTAAAAGTGAAATCACATCTAAAAGTAATTCATCATATGTATCATGCAGAAGTAAACAAAGATAAAAAAAAACAATTATACATTTCGTCGTGAATATATTGAATGAAGCACTCAATGTGTAAAGTTTGAAGACGTTTATCTCTACTTTATTTCATCACACTGAATCAATGCAAGTTTATGTGAACTATGTCAATCTTTAGAATAAAACATGATAACGAATTGTCGACACATATTATAAATATATGTGCACGTGTGTTCTATTCAGTTCTTCTTCTTTTTTTTTTCTAAGCTTTTGTCTCAATGGAAGGCGAACGTGAGTATTTATTTTACTGGTCATCGAAGTGAGCTATTTTCAATTGAAATCTGTAATGTATTTTATATGAAACAAAAAACAGAAGAATGAAAGAGAATCAAGAAAAACATGTGGACATTTGTTTTGTCTTTTTCATGCTACGATGAAATGAAATAGATGCATGAAATTGTGAGAAATGAAGAAACATTTCATTTTAGTGTCATCTCATCTCAAAATTGGATTTCTTGGTGCTGGTCGAATGTGTCAAGCACTTGCTCGAAGTTTGATCGAGAGAAAGATTGTCTCATCGACGGATCAAATCATTGCTAGTGATATTGATGAAAATCAACGAAAAATAATTACTGTCGGTGATTTAGTTTTCTTTTTTATCGACATTATTCTCTACCTATTTTAACTAGTCTCAACTAGGCATTGCTTCAACAGCTGATAATAAACAAGTAGTAAACAAAAGTGACCTACTTATCTTAGCTGTTAAACCGAAAGATGTTGAAAGTGTCTTAAAAGACATACACGAGACATTCCGCACAGATGAACATTTACTAGTTTCAATTGCAGCTGGCATTCGAACAACAACTATTGAAAAAGTTCGTTAAAATCCAGAATGTTTCCCAATTTTCAATAGATCCAATACATATATCGTTCGTTTTCAGTTTCTTAAGCCAAACAGTCGAGTTATTCGTGTTATGCCAAATATAAATTGTTTAGTTAACGCTAGTTGCAGTGTTTATGCATCGGGAAAATGTGCTACGACTGGTAAGAGAAAATATCTATTTATTTTTATGTGAATTCATCAAAAGCTCGTGTATATCTTCGCAATTTTAGATGATCGTTCAATAGTAAATAGAATTTTCTCATCTGTAGGCTCCTGTGAAGGTGAAATAGATGAAAATTTACTCAATGTCGTCACTGCTTTGAGTGGTAGTGGACCAGCTTATGTAAGATCTGTAATAAAAAAAAGATAAGAATGTTCTTTTTAATGTAAGAGTATTATTTCAGTTTTCTGTGATGGTTGATGCACTGGCTGATGGTGCTGTAAAAGCAGGTTTAAGTCGGTCGATGGCATTCACTTTGGCTGTTAAAACAATGTTCGGTACGGCAAAACTTCTACTTGATAAAGATCAAGGATTTCATCCAAGTCAATTGAAAGATGCAGTTGCAAGTCCTGGTGAGACATCTCATAAAATCCTTTGAATTCGATTGATGGATATAACTTTTTCTAGGTGGTACAACTATTTACGGGCTTGAAATGATGGAAAAACGTGCTGTTCGAGCAGCTTTAATGGAAACAGTAACATCAGCAACTAATCGAGCTGCTCAATTGGAATCATAAGAATTCGCTCTATGAAATTATTCTTTGATTTATTAGAATAATTTAAAGACTTCAATCCTTTTTTTTGAAAACTTTGCACAGGCATTGATTATTCGATAGAAACAAAAAAAAAGAAATATACGTTTATCGATTGATGTCAAGATTCTGTATCAACATTCTTGTTTATAAACAGTAGTTTATCGATTTCAGTGTGATAGATAAGTAATTAAAACAATCTATAGAGCCATCGATTGATAATCATCTGTTGTTGTTAAAGATTTATCTACTTTTAAGCTTATATACGTTGACTTTTTGTATAGATGCATCTATAAGAAGGATTCTCATCTAAGACTTTTCTTCATATACACGTAAAGCGATCTCTTCTTAGAGAAATGATAAGAAGAAACAATGCATTCCACAATGTCAGCAGTTTTACGTCAATGCCATAAGAAACTAAATAATATGATATTGGTTCTTTCTGTGTACTCAAAAAGTGAGTACACTCTAGCATCGGTCAGTATGTCCGTCCGTCCGTCTGTTTACAAGATAACTCTTTACAAATACATTTTGATTGAGCTGAGATTTTGTGCACAGAATTGTCTGATGAATATCTCGGTCGAGTTCGAAGATGAGAAGGATCCGGCAAGAAATAGTTGAGTTATCGAAAAAATGGTCATTTTTCACCAAACAATCCCTGAGGTGGGGTACAGGGATTTTTTCAAAAAACATTTTTTTCTCTGAATTATCCGCAACGTATATAAATCGATTCAGTGTCTAACGTTGATTCCGAATCTGATATTAGTTTTCAACCAAATCGTAGCTTTCTAACAAAACATCGCCTGAACAAGGTCTGAAAATGCACAAAAATTGCATCCAGAAACCAAATACCTAGATATGTCTCAGATGACCAGTAGTTTTGGAGTTTCCCAAAAAGGTTTACCAAGATACTTCTTCCCTGCACACATTCTAGAATGACTGATTTGTCTCATTCAATTTTTGAAGTAGACATAACTCTCGGACTTAAGTCCGAAGTTTTCACATGTATTTCATCACATTTCAAGCAACAGAGTAATGACATTTACCATCAATAGTCTCACTTGAACAACAGTAACTATATGTGTAAGCATGATTGCTTGCTTTTTTAAAAATAAACGTTGATGAAATACGTCAAAACATCCAATACAACAAGTCGCTCTTGTTTCAATACTATAAAAATACATGATCAGAGACGTGAGCAACTATTAAAGATTCATTTAATTTTCTAATTCTATCGCAATACAATCAACATGTATTATGTGAACAAAACAATGATTCTACGCATAAATATCTTATTTAATTGTACGGCAAATAGTTCAGTCGAGTGAAGTTTAGTAACGCATCTCCTTTGAACAATGGATCATATCATGTTCTCTTCAAACTGGTTTTGAATGGAATCAATCTTTTGGAACATTACTCATGTAAAAATTCTATGCGACGCTATTTACACGTATTCATTCTATACTCAAGGGTAAGCCTTTCATTGTTTAATGCAACAGTTCAATTTAACATATAAATATTGCATCTAAAATATTGACATTCACTCTACTAGTTATTGTTACCATTCTCAAGTGTATTAGAATTTACTTTGCCTCATTGGTCTTGTTAAAACTAGTGACAGGAAAAAAACTATACTAGAAATTTCAAGATTTAACATTTCTATCTCTGAATATAGGCACGGGCAACCGCTACTACAAGCAGCACATCTAAGCTCGAGATAAATTATGGGGATTTTTCAGACGCTGAACTTGATAAGTCAACAGTCATGTTGTTTTCTGTTGTAATTATAATTTTCAAATCTATCGAAACAATTGAGTTTAATTTTAATGCTATGTTATGTTTGACGAATATTTTCTGCAAAAATTTACGAGCTGAAATAAGTTGTGTCAAGAAAAATAATCCGAGAAAAATTTTTACTCTTTCTGTACTTGGGAGCCATCTTTGTTCTGTAAATGGAATCATTTTAGTATACTCTAGTCTCTATTGTACTAATAGAAAACAAGATTAAAATTTATATATGATCGATATCGTTACAATGCAGCAAAATAGTTGATGTAACATAGTCAACATTACATACAGTGCAAATCTTTGCACGTATGTCGAGCTCTCTTAGACTGTCTTGCCAACTTCTAAACCAATCAAATGAATTTGCCATTGGAATGAACAAGGTCTGAACGATAAGTTTCTTATTAAAAACAGCGTATCTGAGTAGGAGAAAAAGTAACAAATTAAACACTTAAAAGCATTGCCATGCTTTTACAACTCGAACGAAGCATACATCAAAATTTTATACATTGAAAACTGTTTCCATGTCAGAATGTGTACAACGTTTAAGATTCGTTCTTGACTTTTTAACCAAAACCATTTTTAGTATGAGACTATAAATCGTATCCTTGTCAAAAACTATCACTTTGCAAAAAAACCAACCATCATTTGCGAAAATCATGCATTAACTCAATTCTTTTTGCGCTGTCTCTTCGAATTATCACCAATCGTAGAAATTCTGTTCATAAAAAATATTCTTTACAGTTACGAAATGGCCAAGAAGTGAGACAACTAAAATATTTAGTCTATTTTAGAGAAAGATAAATGCCCAATCAAAAACTGAGAGTGAATTTAACTTAAAATATACCATTAGAAAAAGCACTGTTTATACTACATAAATCATATTGAACACGTTTTCTCTTCTGTTGGAAAAAAGAACTAATAGAAAATTGAGGATGATGTTGCTCGATAGTGAGCTTACAAGAATTTTTTCGTGATGTTTAGTTTTTGACATTTTATCCTTCCAAGATTCGTTGTAGAAAAAATTGTTTAGTAATTACAAAACTAATAGTTCAGACTTAACTCTTTCCAATGAAAAAACATTTGATTTGTTCATAAGTCAGCAAGAGGGTCTAATACAGTTTGATATTCGATGAAAAGATTTTTGCATCGAACGTTATTTCCCAGCATCATCGGGCATGCGTCTATCGTTGGAGCATTGTCGAATACAATCACAACGTTTACAGTATGTTTTATTGTAATCCTGCAAACATTCACATAGATAATTTGATACGATAATACCATTGTTGATAGTAATAACAATAGTAAAATTCATAATCAAAACAACGATTATTGACAGAAGAAATTTAAAGCATACAAAAGTTTAACTCAAGTAAATATGTAAAAGAAAGAAAAACATATTTTAGAGAGCTTCTACGAGAAATCAGTGCGTGTTTGACTTCAGAATATTAATTGATGTACTCATATTTAACTGGTTAGATGAATGATCTCTTAAATAGAACTGTGCTAATTAATCATGAGTTATGCTCTCAAATCTATCTTCTACATTAGTTTGTACCATTCAAAACTGTAAAGAACTCATTCGAACGGAAAAGAGAAAACTTCTTCTCGAGCTACCTTTATAGGAAACATTTAACTAATTATTCGTTTAGTATTTATTTCTAAGCATTTCACTATTCTATGAACATTATTTTTATAGTGACACTTACAACCGTATATTTAACGATAGAATGAGTCGCTTTCATGAAAAGCTATGTGAGCTTTTAATTACTTGAAAAAGATTCTAGGCACTATTTGAACATGTTAATCTCAAGTTGCTCATGCAGTGAGATAATAAATGATGTTGTTGTATCAAACTTCAGGATCTTTAGATATATATTGACAAACGTCAATGATCATCTGTAAAAATTTCTTGCCAAATTTTTCTGACGTCAAGCCTCTCTTCATTATTCATCATACTATTGTCGCAATCGTCAGAAATAAGTTAATGTCAATATGATATTTCACTGCTTGTTTTAATTATCATCTTTGCCCCTTGCAGACACATACACAAACCTAATTCATTTGTTTTTTGTTAAGACCTTTTATTCCACAAAAGGCAATAGAAAAAGAACAATAAATTGTGGCACATATTTAAATAATTAAAAATGCAACTTGAACAGCAATCAAAAAGAGTAGTTCATGATTTATCTATCTCCTATGCTTAACCGTTTTATGATAATGATACTCTTTTCTTCACTTCGAAAAAGTGTCATGGGAGTTTTTGAATTACGTTTTTTGTCAATCTTCCATTTTCAATCTTTTCTGACACATATAATAGCAGAAAAATCCCAACGCATGAATCAATTATGGATTTTTTTATTCTCGTTGACTTGTTGAACTTTATAGACAGTTCGATGATGCCAAATTAAAATTCTGACAGCAAATTTCTTAGAGCTTTGCCCGATTATCAATCGAACAGTTCGCGTAGTCATTATCATTGTAGTATTGGATTATTAAAGTATGCCAATGGTTAGTTTTCAGATGATTCGGTACGAGTAGGTACACGACTTCAAAAACAGTAGAATTTTCAGTAGATGTTCATTTGTAATTCGAATAGTATGTAATACATAATACGTTTCGATATTCGATTCAGTGTATTGATTCGCATTCAACAGCAATAACTAGAGGCAGATAATAGACTGATGATCACATTCGTTGGTTATGAAATTTGAAGTATTAATTCTGAAACTGATTCTTCCCAAATGAAGAACACTGAAATGTTTGTTTCTTAACTTGATATTTACTTGTCGACAATGAAATTGCAGATACTTTCTTCATGTCACTTCAGTGTTACAATATACATGGTTGAGTCATAGGAGAAGAAGGAACAATCTATGGTTATACGACATTATTTAAGAAGCTCGAAAACTTCTATTACTAATTTTGAGAAACACTCATAAAATGAATGTATCACTACAAACTAGGAGTACATTCATTCAAATACGAGGGTTGGCGTTAACCACAATTCAAAACATGTGTAGAATGTCGCTTTATCTTTAACAAACTGGAACAAAGTTGGTGAAGTAAAAAATATAAGAACTAAAAGTTAAACCAAAGTGTTTTACAATAATTGACATTCTATTGATGGAGTATCGTATTGAACAGCTGTCGGATTGTTAACATGAGAAATCAGAGTTGAAGTATTTGAATTTACGATCAGTTTTACAAACGTAAAAGATTTGCTGAGCGGTAGTGTTTTTTGATGAAGGTTAACGAATGATTATCGGAGTCGAGAAATATGAATATACAATCGAGTTATAAAAAATTTAAGTTCACATTCTTCAGAATCAATTAACGGTGCTGAAAGTTTGAAAACATCTAGTCAACATGATAATCTATCAGTAGAATGTTAACCTTGTAAAAAGATGTAGGTTAAATTTTAGCTTTTCTTACTTTCAACTTTTTGTTCAAGTGAGTTTAAGATAGAAAGATTTTAATAATTGACAATAAGTCGAATTAAACTTGCAGAACTATGGTCGATATTAACAGTTTAATTGACCGTAAATTAATGTTCATGGTTGGAGAAAATTAAACATTAGTATAGACTTTGTTTGAATTCTGATCTATTCCAACTTTAAAAAGGCGAACGAGTATCTATCTTTTGTCAATCACTGAAAGTAAATATGATTGTTCAGTTGTATCGTTGATAAAATATCATGAATATGACATGAATCAATCATTTTCTGATTAGAATAATTTCATAAACTAAAACGTACGATTTTGTTTCAGTCGCTTCTAAGACCGCGGAAAATATATTGTGCATTTATTTGCAAAACAATAACACGATATTTGTCTCTTTTCTTCTCGTCTACTTGCACAAATTGAACATATAAGAGAGTGATCATACAAAAGTTCACGAGTTACATGCATCGATTGCAATAAGATCGTTGGGCAACAGTATGTTACATAAGAAAATAATTATTAGCTTCTGCGTTTCTAATCTTTCGATGATTGTATATTTGCTATCGAAAAAATAATACATAAATTCAAACTCATGAGCAGACCAGAAGAAAATCAATTCTTAAAAGTAAATCTTTCATAGACGACTTTTTTCTTTGTTGTGTTCTTGTGATTTGTTTCTTTTTCGATAATCAACACAAAAACGAAAAAAATCCATTTGTTGTTGTTTTATTCGTTTTAATTCTAAGTATTGTCCATGTCGATAAACTGGAAATGATGGTACACGTTGATAGATTAATGTCGCTAATATGATTAATTGATAGGCTGTAACGCCCCAAACATGGTATTTTCCAATCTCAAAATGATGTGCGACAAAGTCATCGCCAACTTCTAACGTTTTATAGTTGTCAGTTGCAAAAAGAAACTGTTCAAGATCAACATAAAATGCATCTGTTGCTTCATCGAGTGATAAACGAAAATCGACAAATTTCGGCGAATGTAATAGGGCAACAACAGGCGTTATCACAACAAGACGAGAATCAGTCAATGGGACAAGACAACCGATTACTGAATATTGATGCGGTTCAAGACCTGTTTCTTCTTCAGCTTCACGCACAGCCGTATGGGTCGCATCACGATCCGTTGGATCAGTCATTCCACCAGGAAAAGCTGTAGATAATAGAATAGAAGGAAAGAAAGGCAATGCTCTTTGTTCGTTGACGATTCAATAAAACTACTAACCAACCATTCCAGTATGTGAACGCATTTTTTCTGATCGTTTAATAAGTAGAACTTCTACTCGATTGTTCATTGGATTACAATAGAGAGGAACAAGAACGGCTGCTCGTCGTGCTCGTTTCAATCTCGGTATACTTTCAGAGAGCTCATCAACATAATTTGGTATTGCTTCAAAGTAAGGTGTTAGACGCTTTTGTACAAGTTCATTGGTAAATTTTTCACTAGACGACAACGATGATGATGACATTGAACAAATAGGAATAATAGTTAAACTTTTTCGAATAATATTCTTTCTGATCAAATGCCACAACATAAATCTACAATAGATTCGTTAATGACATACAAATAGTCTCTACACGATTGATTTGTCATTGAATAGAAACGTGAGCTTTTTTTTCATTATATTCACGTTTATTTATACTGTACATTTTTAAAAAAACAGAATTATATTAATACTCGCGTTTTTTCTCGATTATCCCCATGCTTGGGTTAACGAATAGTGTAAGACAAGTGTTCCCTCACTACTGAAACAATCATTAACTGATCCAATTGTTGTATCAAGCGCTGGTGCAAATGCTTGATTAACGTATAGAAAGAGTTGTTGTTGCTGTTGAGCATCAAGTTGCATGTATCTTTTTAAGAATTCAACAATATGACCAATTGTTTTTGAACGAGGTAGTGCCCATTTTTTCTTTTTCAATATAGGTGCACCACCGGCTGCTTTAAGCAGAAAAACAACTTTTGAACCACCCTCGGAATCATTGATGGGACCCGAACGTGCTGAACCAGTATTGCCTTCATCATTATTCCCGGCAGAGTTTGACCCATCAACAGATAGCGATTCATTTTCATTAGATTCAACAGTCGACATTGCTGTAAAATCTGAAATAAAAAGATTAGTTGTCAAAACAATGCGAACTTTCACTGGGTCGTGCTCTTATGATTGCATTGAAACATGATCTCATTTTTTCAAGCATATGTCAATATTACTGATTAAAATATTGTATCTTGTCAATAAGTAGACAACAAAAGCAAGCATATGCAATTAATAGTATCCATTTTTCGAAAGGAAATTAATTAGGTTTATAAAGATATAAATAGAAAAAGTGTTTCATGTTCAACAATGCAAAAGATCAGAGTAAATAGAAAAACGACGTTATTTTTAACGTATATTTTCTATGATAGAACAGGAGATTCTTTCAACCGTAAGAATTAGGAGAGTAGACTTTAGTTTATCGAATATTAGATATTATAGCAAGAACGAAAAGACGACACAACATAGATTATGTGAAAAAATGAATGAATAAAACATTCATCATATTCTAAAATTATTTTGGACATCATAGTGAATATTTTTAGTCGATGTGACAATGCTACGCTTTAATGGACAGAAACGTATTCTAAATTTGTCATTGTAGACATCAACACTTCTCGAGATAATATCTTACAAAATAATAATCAAGATTCGACCTTGGATACATCATCCATAGAATCTATAGTAGTAAGATATCATTTCTCTCGAAATGTTATTCAAACTATATAGAACAGCTGTAGTCATATACTATCAACCATACGTTTGTCTTCTTGATGAGATAAATTTGTCCTTCGATATGTTTCAGAATGATTGATTCGTTGTCTTACAAATGTTAGCTCATGATTTATATATACTTAGTAAAAAGACTACATTTCAAAGTCAGTAAACGATAAGTTCATGTCTGATTGAAACCGTTTGATTGCCGATATAAGGGATAAATATATATATATTATTCTAAAGAATCAATTTAGACCATGCATGCTTCTCATACGATAACAACAATAGTAAAACAAAATGATAGTGTGAAAAGCTATGAGTGTATGATGTTTGCTTTTAAGCAAATGTATCGAAAGCATATGCCTTATAAATGATTGCATTAGCTGTCCGAGGTGATATAGTTCATGATGCTTGTATGTGTGCATTATCTTCCTGTCTAAAAATCAATAGATTTGATTTGATTAATCAAATCGTTGACATAACATTACTGAATTTTGAATTTTGAATTTATTTAAATATCACTACAATGATTTTTAATGTTATCCTCATTTCTATCAATTAATGTTTCGGACTTTCAAATGGCACTTGCTTCCTTAAGATATATCACATCTATTTATAGAAATGTAACTTCTATCATAGTCGTAACTTATTATGTCTAACTACAGTCGTCTGAAGGAATTAATAATAGGCGACTGACGCTTGGGGAATTTCGAAACGGATGAGGTTTCGTCTTTTTTCATTAATTATAACCAAGGAAATATTCTTTTTCACTTCGTCATTCTCACAAAAGATGACAGTAAATCGATCAATTTATAAAATCTAATTACCTGATGGATTCCTTCGAAGAATAACACGATATGACACCAGGAAATGAATAAATAAGTTATTCTATATCGTGAAAATATAAAGTTTCGTTAAATAAATAGCTTATAGATGAATTCGATTTGATTCTATCTAAAATATGCAGCATTTTCAAATTATTTGTGAATGATAGTTCTAAAATGCCTGATTTCTGTAGAATTTAATATACAAAATAAGATAACATAAAATAAGTGAGACTAAAAACACTCACACACACACACATGCGCGTACACATCTGACTCTATAACGAGCTTCTCAAGGTCCAAGTGTTGTTCTTGGTTGCTGTTGTTGTTGCTGTTGTTGCTGCTGATGGTGATGATGACGATGATGCTGCTTTCTTCTACGTTGCTGTTGTGATTGTTGTTGTCTAGTATTCGTTGTTGTCTTTTTAACAACAGTTTTCCTTTGATGACCATTTCGACCATTGTATTTTTTCTTTCTTTTATTTCGTTTTTGTAAATCAGCTTCGATCCGTGCATTCGCAAGCGCATTAGAATAGTCGGGCGGCAATTGTGCAAGCGTTGTGCCAGCACAAAGACGATACTGTGTTGAAAGATCTCCAGGCAAATGAAAAAGTAATGTTGTATAACAAGTATTTTGGTCTCTTAGCGGTTCAACAGATACAACATGTGATGAATAATCAATGTCCGTACGTGTCGATGGAAGTAGCAATGGAATATCTACAAATGATGATGATGATGATGATGATGATGATGGCACACTAGGAAAGTTAAGCTAGAAGAAAAAGAATTTCATTAGACGAATCAGATATAAAATATCGAGGGAAAATAAAAGTTCAAAAGACCTGTTGAGAATTTTCGTCATCATGTGTTATGATTGTTGACGGTTTAATATATAATTGAATTTTTGCAAATGGTCTTGCCATGCGTTTATGATATTCATGTTTAAGTGTTCTACGTCTTCGATGAATTTCATATGCAAATTTAACTTTCCAAAAACAAATGCCAATCGAAAGAAAAAGAAAAAATGAAGAAAAGAATACACTGAAAAATACGAATAAATCAATATTCATTCTTGATTGGTAGATTTTAATGAAACCATGCGTCTTCGATGACAATAGTGACGAGCCTGTGGTTAAATGTATAGCTCGATAATCCGAAAGCGAAAACAATATTGATTGTGATTGAGAATCAATTAAATCTGATAAACGTTTACGTGGTATTGGCTGATCAACTAACAAACAATGAAGATTATCTTGGGTAAAATCAATCTCGATTGGTGATATTAATATTGTTACACGATGACGTGATGATAAATTTCGAAGAATAACTATATCGGATGGATCGGAATAAAGTATGCCTATTTTAATGGAAAAAAACGAGTTTGTTTTCAGTAGTATCTATTGGGCATTGTATCATAGAAAGATCGAAATCGATTTCGTGTTGATCTCATTCGCCTTTCGTTTATTGTTGCTATTCTACCGCTATCCAAACTGATCATTCATTCTTTGTCTTTCGAGACATAATTATTAAAAAAACATATAGGCGTAAGGCAATGAGTGTAAAAATGTCAGACGAATAGCACAATAGAAAATAATGAGTAGCTTATTGGAAATTCTTTTCAAGAGTGATGATTCGTAAAAATGAAGCTCGGATTTCTCATTCTTATGAATATGATCGATAGATACGAAATAATAAACGAGATCACGGTGTTCTGTTTCGCTTTTTTCTTCCTCCGTCTAGAGTTATTTCAAATGCTTATGTTTTATTTCAGATCTCATATTCTTTTTATTCGCTGTCGAATAAATTGATTAGACAAATATTTGCTCATTCATAAGAATTGTTCAAGGAGGTATGAGTCATTTTCATTATATAATTATTCGATTTTTTGCCAAATTTTAGAAAGAGAAACACCCAACACCAAAACAATGACGAATCAACTTTGCCTGAATCGTCCTAATTAACGTTTTCTTCCGAGTTTTTTTTTCTGCCGGAAGGAGATTTGAAACTTGCAGACGATGAAAAATTATTCTTGTTTATTTAGCCAAAACTACAGTATATTCCAGCATACATCGAAGAACAACGACACTCTGCTCATCTTGATCCTAATAGAAGTCTTACTGATGAAATTAAAAATGCAATCAAATATTTAGAGGACTTTTCATCTTCAATTTTCTCAAAGGAAGATGTCACATTTATAATTTCTTTTTATTCTTCAACATGCACAAGACTTCCCGTTACAATTTTATTGGTACGACAACAAAAGACACTATAGAACTCAGTCTATAAATTTTCTTGACGAATTTGCACTTTAATATTTCTAGGTTCGATTGACTTTCATTCAAACTTTCTATAAGCAATCTACGTCAAAATTAAAGTTAAACGTAGGTGTCACCGAAAGAAAGAAGAACAAAGAATTGCACTTCCAAGAGTGTGGAACTTTGTGCATACACAAACTACGTGTTGTCTCTCGAGTTTAGAGTATAATGTAAAACAAAAAAGAAATGCTAATTTAATTACACCGTTTTTATCTTTACAAAGTCTTCCGTCAACATTTGAAAGGGAAAAAATTTTCATTTTCAAACCGCAGGATCTGTTCCAATGATTTAGAATAACTATGCATCATTTCGATCGTTTTCTTTGAACTGATTATTTTATTCTACCAAAATTACTCTATTGAGTTAACTCGTTTTTTAGTATTCAAAAACATGATATGAGAGAGTCCCATAGAACATTGATATTGAAGCATAGCTGACACGAACGCACGTTGCTTTAGTGCAAAAGATAGATTATTTTACGAGATGAAATTTCTCACCATTCTCAATCCATATGTCAGAAGAGCAAAAAGCATAGTTTTCTACATTATGTAGTACAACAGTTTATCAATAAGTTACGTCGATCTTACTAACCATTATATTCTCTATTTTCTGTCGTCACCTGACTTCTTTAAATATACGCAAATCGAAGCACAATTAATTAGAAATCTTCTTCAATAAACAAAAGGGTGCAATGTTTCGCAAGTGACTTGATTTTGAAAATTGAAAAATTCTCACAATTGAAGTTAAGAACGAAGAATAAGTTCATTACTAAACTATCTATTCTAACACTTATTTAATGCCTGCGTTAGTTTATTCTCATTTTAAGTAGATATAGTATTTGATCTCGATTTACATGACCTCCTATTACTTTCATTAGATATTTTTCTTATGAATATTTTCGATTTCATTTATTGACACAGATTTTACCGAACTGAATCAATTGGTACTATGTTATGTGACAGATAAATCTTTATCCGATGCAGAATAATCTAGTCTTTCGCGACATTTAAAGGTTCGATCATTTTTAATTATCAAACAGATTTTTTCATGGACTGCTATTGTATTGAAAAGAAAAAAAATACGATTTAGATATTCAAAATAAACATCTCATTGAGAAACTAACAAATTACAAGTGTTAGTCCCTTTTGAAATGGCTGATTCGGAAGAATAATATTTCAAGATAATTATCATATGCAAAGATATTCTGGCAAGACAAAACTCTAGTAGACATTTTTCATTATGGTTGCATAGAGTTCGTTTGGTCGTACATCGTAAAATGATATGTCACGTTTTCAAAGAACTATTCTTCGACAAGCAGAATTTCACACGTATCTCATTCTGTGTGTTGCAAAGTGATGGCATCTCTAACTTCATCGTATATGATCTGATTTGGAATTTGAATTATCTCTTTGTTGTATTCAACCAAACGATCTCCTATGCAGTCATGACAACAAACTTCTACTAGGATTTCTGTTTGCCAATATGCCCTGCATCCAATCGTCATCTAAAAATTTCGAATATCCATGAGCACTCTAGTTTACCTTGAACTCATCTCATCTTCCTCAATCACAGCGGCAACACGTTCAACGTTTGATTTTGTTCTCGATATATTTTAGAATAATGAAAGATCGAAAATAGTTTACCGAAATTCAAATCTTCATGTGTTAAATCGTAATCTCGAATGGTTGGCTCTGCATCGGTCAATGATTGATGCTCATAATAAACTTGATGATTATGCAGAACAATAAAATTAGCATTTCGTATTGAACAAATAACATCAACAAAACCATTTTCAATACCAATTAAAACCCTAAATGAAAAAAATAATGGTTTAGATTTTATTTTTGTCTCTGTGATTTGTTCGAACCGAATATTAAGATTTCGATAGCTTGGTGTTATTTCAAATGATATTGTTCCATTGTCATCACTTCGAACGATTTCGTTACCATTTAAGCAAGACTTAAGAGAATTTCCATATTCAAAACATTGAATTGTGTCAGTTGTTAACATTCTTCATGAAGAAAAGTCATTTTAGAACGAAAATGAGGAAAAAAAGCATAACTTACTTATAACATCGATGACCACGCTCTGATGGAACACCATTGTAGCCACGTTTACAAATCGGACATTGTTGAAGAATTCTTGAACGACATAATACTTGTTCTTGATTATTGATGAATGTTCGATTCGAAAGACATTGATAAAGATTTAAATCTACTAAATTTGAGTCCAATAAATGTGAAAGACAGTTGCAACCATCAGTTACTATAGACCGAAGCAATAAAAAGAATGTGAATCATGTTCGTATTTTACTCTAAACTACGATTTTATTCTAACTTACTATTTGTTCGACAATCATACGTTTGACCCGAACATGAACATTCAAAACAAGTTGCTGTTGGTGTTTTTAATTCAATTAAATGTGCCAGTTGTTTTCCATTTGGTCGATGACGACAATCTTCGCATCGAAGACCATGAGTAAGATTTCCACAGAATAGACACACCTAAGAAAAAAACATTTCGAACTTTTGGGAAAGTTTTTTTCGTTAAAAACAAAACAAAAAATAGAAACATCTGCCATTGATAATACATAGGTTCGGATATTCTTAGTGCCCGTAAATTTAATCATAATGTACAGTGTGTGAAAATGAAACCAAACTCAGTTAAAAGATTAGATAAAACATCGAAACATGTGTTGCCATTTTAACAGAGATGATCAAACTCATATATTAAATACTTTTGTCTTCGTAAAATATGAAAATTTAATTTGACGGATAGATAACCCATAATTCATCATTTTAATTTCTATGATCGTTTCGAAAATTCCATCGTATACTTCTACCACACTTGAAAATATGTTCATGTTTGAGAACATGATCATAATTATAATTGAAATACGTTCAGAAATATTTGATTAGATTGAAAAGAAAAGAAATTACACGGAGAATTCTCTAGGGTGTTAATTTAATTGAAATTTTATCTGCATATTCTTTTCATCGAAATTTAATCGAATGATTTTCGATAATGTCATATTAAACAAAAAGTTCGTTTCTATCGATGACGAGAAACAAATGATCATGCAAGAACTATGTGAAGATAGCGAAAACCTTAACAAGTCATGACACTTATGAAATTCGTTAGATGATCAACGTTCATTCTATCTCCATCCTAATTGCATGACTTCAAAAATGTTATTCACGGTTTTTTAATAATTATATGCAAAAAAAATTATAAATGAAAAATATCTCGACCGAAAACAATCAGTTTGTTACAGTCTCAGGCGGCTTCATGATACAAGGAACTTTTCTTTTTTTTTCTTTTGCTTTTTCCTCGTTTTATCACATGATGATCGTCGACGTTTTCATCAACGAGCAATGCTTGTTTGCATACCTTTTATTATCAACAGAACGGAAGAAATATTGACACAGCATACATGCATGCGAGCACAATAAAACGAATGACACAGACAATGAGAAACATTATTCATATAAACTAAGTTTTAGAAAGTGTCAGGATCGATACATCGAGAAAACGGATTTTTACATCCTCAAATAATTGAATGACATTGTCATTAATCAAATATTTGAAAAGTCTGAATCGTTTTAGCTTTATTATAATGTGTTTTAAAGATAAGATAAAAATAATTATCTTGACTTCGCCTAGAAAATGATTTGGTCTCACTTCAAATAAATCAGTCAGTTCAAAAAAAGGACTTCAAATTTTTCATCGATATATATTGATACCAAAATGTAAAGGGGAAACAATGCCGACCCGTCTCTAACTATTGATGAATCTAGAAATAATCCACTGACCGGTTCATCATATTCTTTATCGTCATCTAATATTTTCGATTGATTTGAAAGTAAGAATGACTGAACAATTTCAGGTGTTAATCGTTGTTGACATTCTCGAATATTCCGAACGAGATAAATCGATGAACAAATATGACGTAATTGATTAACATATAAACATACGCTTGTTTGATAGTTACAGTGAGACAAACAGGATACACATCGACCTGATTTCGATTGGAAAAACCTGTTTAGACGATAGAAACGAATTATAGGCTCCGTCGCTTGTTATTTTGAGAAAAAGAACGAAAGTTTTCTTACTCAGTTTGATTATCTAGTTTACATTTGTCGCCATTTCCTATACTGATGAAAAATAATACAAATAAATGACGATAACACATTCGTCGTTCGATTGAATAACTACATTTTCATCATCGAATTCATGAAATCTACAGTAAAAAACGAAAATTTTCAATGAAAGATTTGCTGTCATTTCCACGTAATCATATTGAGTATATCATTGAAATGACATTATTCACAATGAATATTTAATAAACATTGTCATACTCTTATGAGAATCCATCCAATACCTTCCATCGAACAACATAACTTTTTATTTCTGTTCAGCAATCATATTTTTGACAGTAAATACATATGCTAACAGTATCTATATTCTACCAGTCATGCATTTCAATAATAACTTTTCATTTGTAAAAAACAAGCAGTATCCAACCTTGTTTGCTATTGGTTTATTCTATTAACAAATCGGAACATACTTTGCAACCTCAATATGTACAATTTTTTAATATTTTGTTTTCCAAAAATAAAGTAATAAAATCCTATGAAATCTAGATACGCGTATAATAAAGTTTTGTCTTTGAAGTTTTATTTAAAATGAACGGCCATCTGTCAAAATTGATCAATGGTGGCTTTATCACCATAATTATGGTTTTGTCCTGTTCTCATTTATACGTGCATGACTTATGAACGAAACATGTTAAATATAAAGAAAAAAGCCTTAGAATAAAATTTAACAATAAATGTTTATTCAAGGATTTTATTTTATTTTTCAGGGTTCCCGTTGTAGCATTAGTTTTTATTTAATTATATATCTCTCTGTCGATAAAAACACATGGATTCACAAGAAAGACAAAATACACAGGTAGTTTATTTGATCGAAAGTTACAGGAATAGATTTATTATGTTTAAAATAGACCGTATCGGTCTCCAATCCATATTTATTACGTTTGAAATGCTTTCTGTGTCAAGCATCGAATCCAAATGTTAATGACGAAAACAATAATTTTAAAAAAGATAATAGTAAGATTAGATCTATTGACATTTTTTTTTTGAAAAAATAAGCATAAAATTATTTACTCTAATTTTAGACACAAATGAAAAATCGTTTAATCCGATTTCAAAGGTAGAAAAACAGAAGCAAATGCAAAAATCATTGGAATACATTGCGCCTTCTTAGTCATCGGCTTGAAATTTTTTTCTAAATCCGACTTGACTGCATAAAGCCTTGTCTCGGTATTAGACCGGATAAAGGAGAAATATTTTGCACAGAAGATTCAGTGAATACAAACTCGAAAAAAATATTTTCTATTGATTCAGTTATCATTCTTGTGTACGAGGAGAGACTCTAGTATTTTCCTTAAAGAATGTAATGAGAAAATAATCGTATGGATGCTCGACGTCATTATGAATGTAGGATTTGTTTTGAAGTAAGAGATCTGCATCAATGTTCGAAGAAATATATCTAATTTGAGAGAAGACTTTCCTGTAGTTTTCAAGTGACGCTGTTGACTATAGACATAGATAGAGAATGATATGTTTTCGAAAATCGATTAGTGCCTAATCGAAGTCACGTTCATAAGAAGACATCAACCTTGACTTCGACATTTCTTCATTTTTGTAAAACCCTGAGATGACTCAAATCGAATCTCTAAAATATGTCACTTTGTACCATATGAGTATCGACAAAGAAAAGTAATCATTCAATAAAAATAAAAAATAGATAACCTCTAGTGTTCAACTAAATTTACTAGTTGACAGTTTTATGAGCTCGTACAAGATTTTATTGAAAGATCCTATTTTGAATTATTAACTATTCATGTTGTTACAAAAGTTAATGAGAAAAACTAAACATGTATCAATTAAAATTCATTCGCCTGCATTTGTCTCGAATAATAAAAGATTGCTCTACGCATCTTGCTAAGAATGAGAACAATTTATCTGTTTTTAAATAGAGAATTCATGAAAAATTTGTTTTCACAAATTTCATTCTAACTTGGTAAACATTGTATAGGTTTCTTTGTGAAAAATTGACATAAAAAAAAAGTAAGCAGTCAATGTCATCACAAGGTGAATCGGATTAGGATAGGAACAATTTAGTGTCGGGCCGTCTGTTGTAAAAGGGCTGGATCATGGGAGGTTTCGTTTTTCTTTTGTTGTAGTTGCCAGTTCTAGCATTTTCTACTGATCTATAACACATATTTTTTATGTAGGCACCGGTAGTTTCCCTACATATAATGAAAGTTATTTATTTTTTTGATCGATTGAACGGGTGATTAGATCGTAGAATAAAGCGACAGTCATTTGCTCGAACTCAAGTCTTTATGACGCAACAAATTGATTTCGATCTAACTTACACGAATAAGATCTTTGAACGAGTGAAAAATTTCAAGTCGATACGAAGTTGTTTGTGATTTTTCCAACGATTAGAAAATTTCATATGGTGTACACGACTGTATTTTTTAAGCTTCCGTTGTATACATGTCCGGATTGTGAAGCTAAACTTCGATTAGAAGAAAAAGAAACTACGAGTAGTTCAACAGTTACATCTCAAGTATGTTTTTCCTTCTGTTATGGAATATTTTGTCATGCTGACATTTTTCTTAATTAGGAATTTGAAGAAGAATCTGATCGAATGATTATTGTACCGGACACAAGTTCCGACGATAATCATGATGAATGTTGGTGTCAATCATGTACAAATGACATGGATGATTTGAATTCTCGTCAATTGTGCGATGATCTTTCTCATATTATTAAATGTGTTTATCGTGCAACAGATAAAGAATTCTCAGGTTTAGTATTGAACGAAATCATGAAACATATGTATTTCATCGACATTGTCGGCTTTCTCTTGTTCTCTTGTAGAAAATCAGTTTTCTGATGATATTTCCAAGGCAAAAGACTACGTAAAAAAGTAAACAAAACGAAATCCTTTTGTTCTTCTTTATTAAACATGATATTTGTTTTTAGATTAACTGACATTAATCCTCAATCTTTATTTAATAAACTCGAATCAATTGTATTAGAATATGTACGTGAAATAAGAAATCAAGTATTAGAACGTTTTCATACATGTTCAAAAACTTCTCACGATGTACAATTATTTATTTCCTTTCTGTTGGATGAATATAATATGTTTATACAAGCAGCAAATAATGTTTCGACGATTGTTTCGTATTTAGTTCGTATCTTTACAAAACTCGACACGAGTTAACACAAGACTATTTTGTTCCATTGATTTCTTTGTTTTTAGGAAGAAAATCATATGAAATCGTTTCATTTAACATGGCTTTTGTATAATAAACATTTATATGAAAAATTAATTTATATGGATAGAAAAATTCAACATTCAATGTCAACAATGATCGATTTATTGCAACCATCGAATGACGATGATAATGATTATTCACCGGCTGAATATACACAATTGTTAAATAGATTTCTTGCATTTGACGAAGAAATGTCTGAAATAGCTTGTTTATATAAAGATTCTCAAGCGAAAATGTTATCACCATCGTTTAATGTTTGCATCCATAATGGATATCAGTATGGAAGTAATATGAAAACGAAGAAAAAGAAGAAATGTAAAAAAGTTAAAAAACCAAAGAAATTACAAACAGCAACACAAGATAATACGACTAGGTTTGCAACCAAAATTTCGTTTTCCCTATTCATCAAAACAAGGACAAGACTATTGTTATTTAACCTTATGAAATGTTGTTCATTGATAGAAACAGGAATTTTCAGGCAGACAAATGCTTTGTTTAATGTTGAGTTCTGGCACTTGATTGTGTTCATATCATCTACATCAAAAATAGACATAGGAGAAGATCAATCTTAAAACGTTTTTGTTATAAATCATTTCAGAAGAATATCCGATGGTAAATTACCTGCGTTCGGTGTCTTCAAAATCATTTTTCTTCTATCTAGCTAAGTGTTCTATGTCTTTTATTGGTTATGAGTTTTACACATCGATATTATTCATTGAATCGATTAATATTTAGAGGTACAGTGTTGACACATTCAGCAGAGTTCAGTAGACATTAGCTTAATTGCAGCTACGTTCGATAAAATATTTTGACAGATTATATTATAGTAGAATAATTCTTTTCATGACTCAGTTCTATCGATGAGATTTTACATAGACAAGTAGAAGAATGCAATGATTTCGAATGATCAACAATTAAATGTATTATTGAATTGTTGTCGAACTAGATTTTATTCTATAGATATCGATTCGTCTGCTTCAAAGACTACACTAGGCAAGCTCTTTCACGGCAATCTAAACATGAATGATCGATTTGTGAGTGTATTGTTTGAATAGTGTACAATAAGTATAGAAATTTTTAGTCTAGTTCTTGATAGAAATGACCCGAAGATAGATTGTTGTGAATAGCGATAAACCTTTGTGTCACTTCCAAGATTTCTATTGGATGAACTTGTTGTTCCAACTTTGGACTTTGAAATTTGGTTTTTACAAACCAAGAAATGAACGCATTCATCCATGACGACCTCTAGTTTTTTTTTGAGATAGTTTATTTTGTATGAATAAAAAGAGCCCTTGAATAAGTGTTCACTATGAAACAGAAACAGAAAGAGAAAGAATATCATCATTTTAGTTTTTCGACGTTGTGTTTCTTCTAGAAGATTAATTAGCATCTCCTTATTTTCGTATTGAAAATTGTCTAATGTAAAAACAAGACGAAGATAAACAAATGAGAAGAGCAAAATCTATTCATTTACGTCTAATTCAAACATTCATCTGATTTCATAAGTGAATTTTAATTGATAACTAGAGAGAATGTACTTGGAGATTTTTGATGAAGGCAATTTTAACATATCTATCTTATGTAATGAACAAAAATATCATTGACATTCGACGATTACTGATAAATTAATACGCATAAGACATATAATAGTATTTGACAGGTCATTCAACAATACAATATTGCTTTTCATTGTAAAGATCGTTCAACGATGATACTAAGAAGAATTCATTTCAATCGATACTTTACGTGAGAAAACAAGCAGCTATCATCGACCTGTGTGATGATACTCTTACAGTTGATCGCATATGATTAAAAAACGTACGAGTAGACGGTTCGAATTAGAATGAAGGGACAATCTTTACTAGGGAAAATCGATAATCAATTAATCCTTATTTCTGATTACTAACTCGTATAAGAACGACAGTATACTTACAGTCGTGTAATATCAACTAAAGGCGTCTGATCGGTATTTCATAGCTTTCATCAAACATGCATTTCGTTGGTTTTATTATTATTTTTATTGCAATTAAGAATTGAGAATAAAGAATCATTCAAAATAGAGAAGAATTCTATTTTCTTTTCTTCCGTCAAATTAACCGGTGTTTTTAACAAACAAACAAAAGAAAAGAAATCGAATAAACTCTATCCGTTTAAAGTTATCTTGCTCCACTATCACATAGAAAGTAATTATCATCTTCGACTGAATGACTTGTTCCATTCTAAGTTAAAACATAGCAATGACTATTCGAACTTGTTTCATGAAAAGAAAATATCGATGCTAGTTTAAAGAGCATCTTTACGAGTTGTTTATATATCACTCGGAAGATATTACTTTTCATATATATATATAACTTCATTTTGGGGTTGGTACGTTACATCATCACAGAAAATCAGATTCCGTTGATTTCTACATTCGAGTTGAGTCACGCGAAACAAAGTAAATGAGCTGGAATGATTTTCATAGCCGATTTCAAATCTTAGCTTTTGCTTTCTTAGTTTCGCCGTAGTTGTTATCGTTGTTGATGCATAGATATGAATGGAAGTCTTGAGACTTGGAGAAACAACTGTTGTTCTAAATTGACCAGGTAAATCATCGAATAGAACGTGAAGAAGACTATAGAAATTTAAGCACTATATCTCCTCGTCATTGTTTTTCTTACAGTGAAAAACGAAAACAGAACACTAAATTGATTCCAAATAGTTTTGAAACATTTTCCATGAGTGATTTCTTCTTTCCGTATAGTTCGGTGACAACAGCTGTTGATATTCCATCATCGAATGGTTCACCATCAGCACCTGTTCCTGTACAACAGGGCTCAAACGGTTCATCAATTGGTTCAGAAATAGGTGGCGATGAATCTTCATCTGTATCATCGGTTGATGATTATCTACTCGATAATGATACATCATCATCAGGTTATACTTTAGAAGATCAAGAAGAATTAACTCGTCTAATGTTAGAAGAAGATCTAAATGAACAATTATTAGCAAGTATATTAGATAGTGTTTCACCGTTAGCACGAATCCAACGTGAATTATGTCAATCGAGATTCAATGAAAAAACAACAAACATAACAACAACAATCGACAATGAAAAATGGATTGAAAGTATCATACAAGGTATACAATCAGCTAATGAAAAACAACAAAAGGTAACACCGAATAACAACGAAACAAATATCGATCTGACGAATAAAGACAAAGAACAAGCATCAAACAGTAAGGATTTTTAATGAATATTTGTGTTGAAGAGTTTACTCTGAACTTTACTGTATAATTCAAAGGTTTTTCTACTAGCCGAAATTCAGATAAGGCAAATATGCAGAGTTAAACGTGTCAATTTAATGAATATCGGACTTTCGATACGTCATCATAACAGACGTAAAAATGTCGTAACATTACTATCATGTTCTCGGAATCGTTCTTTCTATTCTTAAGTACGAGTGAAAATTTAGAAATATTTGATTCAATTAAGGATGATGTTTGAAAAATTGCAAGATAAAAATAGCGATGCTCATGCACTGTTCCATGTAATCAAATTTTGTCAACATTTCACGTTCGAATAAGATGATCAGTCATTGTTTGAAAAAAGTATCTTCACATTTGTGTAGACAGATTATCGACGGTTTCGTCGGTGTACAAAAACATTTAACAGCTCATGCTAGCTTTAACTTTCATAGAAGTTCTCAAGTCTATAACGAATAGTTTTAATAGGAAGGAGTCTATGGATATTTCTGCTTTTCACTCAAGTATTCGAAAATTTTATTCAAAAACATTTGTAGATATTGCATACTTTCATATTTTCCTTCGTTCTACAATCAATAATAGACTCTTATGATATTGCAGAGTGCTGTTTAGTGCTCGTCTAGGTAATAACGAGCAATCATGCTAGTTTTAGTATCACCGAATGTCGTAAATATTTTACTTCACTATCTCCTTCATAGAGATGAACGGTAATAAATTAGAACAAAATCTCTTGTTAGTGAAGTCTCTTCAAAGCTAAAATGCTAAACGCTAATGAAAATAGTTAGTACAATCTATAATATGTAGGGAAGACGGGGGAGGGGGAGGGTTATGCGCGCAGTAAGAAAAATTGACCATAAAATTACATTTCAGCTTTAGTTTCAAAAACAAATAGTAATTTTCGCACTACGACTGACTAATAGATTCCTACGTAATGTATACATATGTATATATATATATTTGCTTGATGATTATTTTTTCGATGAAAAACTTTCTATGTATGAATAGTTACCTCATCATTTGACTGGAGGTTGAATATTTCGTGAATGACGAAAAAGAAAAATTTTGCTTTCAACACACTGAAGAGACCAGTCAGAAGTATTTGATATTAGTAGTTTTACGAGAGAATGAAAATATATGGAATCTAATATTACTACTTACTCTGATTATATATGCTTGTTAAGCAAATATATTAGAGTCCTGCGGGACAGTCCCGAATCCCTCTTTTCCCGTCCCGCGGGACAAACGGGACTGTCCCGATAATTCTTCGGGACGGGACAAACGGGAACGGGACTTATGAAAAAAATTCGGGACGGGACAAACGGGATTCG
>OENT01002112.1:0-27879 GCA_900239685.1 Rotaria macrura | reverse complement strand
GGTGAATCTGGCTGCTCTTGGACAATTTTCAAAAAACGTGATATTTCCAGGCTTTCTTTGACGCTTTTCGAATTTTCAGGATTTCTCACCGAGTTACGCCGCTTTGAGCATCGAAAAGTCGATGGCTATTGGTTTCGCAATGATCTCTATCGATGGAGAGAATCTGGCTGCTCTTGGACGATATTGAAAAAACGTGATTTTTGCAGGTTTCCTTGACGCTTTTCGTAATTTCAGGATTTCCCACGAGTTACGCCGCTTTGGCCATCGAAAAGTCGATGGCTATTGGTTTCGCAATGATGTCTATCGATGGGGTGAATCTGGCTGGTCTTGGACGATTTTCAAAAAACGTGATTTTTCCAGGATTTCTTAGACGCTTTTCGAATTTTCAGGATTTCTCATCGAGTTACGCCACTTTGGCCATGCAAAAGTCGATGGCTATTGGTTTCGCAATGATCTCTATCGATGAAGAGAATCTGGCTGCTCTTGAACGATTTTCAAAAAAACGTGATTTTTGCAGGTTTCCTTGACGCTTTCCGAATTTTCAGGATTTCCCACGAGTTACGCCGCTTTCAGAAACCAAAAGTCGATGGCTATTGGTTTCGCAATGATCTCGATCGATGGAGAGAATCTGGCTGCTCTTGGACGATTTTCAATAAACGTGATTTTTCAGGTTTCCTTGACGCATTTCGTATTTTCTGGATTTCCCACGAGTTACGCCGCTTTGAGCATCCAAAACTCGATGGCTATTCATTTCGCAATGATCTCTATCGATGTGGTTAATCTGGCTGCTCTGCACGATTTTAAAAAAACGTGATTTGTGCAGGATTTCTTTGATGCTTTTCGTATTTTCAGGATTTCTCACGACTTACGCCGCTTTGAGCATCCAAAAGTCGATGGCTATTGATTTCGCGATGATCTCTATCGATGGGGTGAATCTGGCTGCTCCGGGACGATTTTCGAAAAACGTGATTTTTGCAGGATTTCTTTGATGCTTCTCGTATTTTCAGGATTTCTCACGACTTACGCCGCTTTGAGCATCCAAAAGTCGATGGCTATTGATTTTGCAATGATCCCTATCGATGGGGTGAATCTTGCTGCTCTGGGACGATTTTCAAAAAACGTGATATTTGTAGGATTTCTTTGATGCTTTTTGTATTTTCAGGATTTCTCACGACTTACGCCTATGTGAGCATGCAAAAGTCGATGGCTATTTATTTCGCAATGATCTCTATCGATGGGGTGAATCTGGGTGCTCTGGGACGATTTTCAGAAAACGTGATTTTTGCAGGATTTCTTTGATGCTTTTCGTATTTTCATGATTTCTCACGACTTACGCCGATGTGAGCATCCAAAAGGCGATGGCTATTGATTTCGCAATGATCTCTATCGATGGGGTGAATCTGGCTGCTCTGGGACGATTTTCAAAAAACGTGATTTTTGCAGGATTTCTTTGATGCTTTTTGTATTTTCAGGATTTCTCACGAGTTACGCCGCTTTGAGCATCCAAAAGTCGATGGCTGTTGGTTTCGCAATGATCTCTATCGATGGGTGAATCTGGCTGCTCTGTGACGATTTTCAAAAAACGTGGTTTTTGCAGGAGTTTTTTTATGCTGTTTTGTTTCAAATGGTATACATGTGGGTATACGATGATTTTGATAGGAAGAGAAATTGGAGTCAGTTGTTCGTTTGTGGCCTGAATTTCAAGATTGGGATGTGGTTAAGGATTTTTGTATAGGTACGGTTTGTGCAGGGTTTTTACAGTGTAGGATCTTGGATTCGTTGCAGATAGGATGGAATAGATTCTCTTCCTCACGGAAATACCGTCGGGTACGGTCGCTAACGGTGTATTTACGGCCGCAAACGTCATCGGGGTGGATCGTGTACGTTTAGGTTGACGGCCGTAATATGGTTGCGTGGCGGGTGTCTACTGTCCCTCCTGGTGGCCGTATACGATACTGTGATATACGGTCGTAATACGGTGCATAGCAAAACGTTAAAATACGGCGCGTATACGGTCGTAATTTCCAGGCATACGGTCGTTTACGTTATCGTATACGCGCGTTTACGGTCGTAATTGTTCATCGTAATGCACGTCCTGGGAGAAGCTTTATTTGCATGGCAGGACCTCTGTTCTTGATTTTTACTATCGACTATCCTATTTTTTCTATTTCTTTCTTGCTGTGAGCATTCAACATTTGTTCCTTTCTCTTTTTACATGAAGGGAATATATTGTTTAATAGATATAAAAATAAGGAAGCATTTTTCTAGAGTATACCGTAACTTTCGATTTAAACACTTTGACTCCCTTTACTTACAAAAGTAAAGGGTACAGATATCTTTTGTTAAATAAACTAAAGTGCATGATACGCATTTTGTTTTTTTTTCTATTCGGAACGCTGCTTTCGAGTGAGCTATGTGAGGTGTGGGTGTCAAAAGAACAGTTGTGACACGCAGGTCCGAAGTAGCTTTAAAACTGGCTGCTTTCTGCTTTTATAGGGCATTTTGAGCCGGTGAGCTGTGGTCCCAGAATAGAGACGAGTTTTAATACATTGCACGCTCTAAAAAAATTTCCGTATCCTAGAAAACCGAAAGGAGTTCAGAGACCTAATGGGAAATCTTTTTCCGTTTCAGAGAGGGTTTCCGAATAGTGAAAACGTTTCTAAAAATACCTTTTCGGTTTCCGAAAGTCCTGAATCGGACACGCTGAAAGTATTCTAGAATACCTTTTCTTGCTATTGGAAAGCAAAGTATTTTCTCGGAAACTGGAATGGTATTCTCGAAAACCTGTATTAGAAAAAATTTGAGTTGGTATCCGAAAGGGTTTGCGAAAAAACGTGTTCGTTTCCTGAACGGTTTCCAAAAAAAACCGATTTCAAAAGGGTATCATAAGAATCCAAAATGGGTTTACGAAAATTTCTAAATTGAAAATGGTGTCAAAGTCAATTAAAATAGGTGTCAGAATTTTCATTGAACATTCTAAGGTTTCCCGATGATTTAAACGTTTCGTACTCTCAAAAGAAAGATGTCATTGTGAACCATTTGAACTCCAAAATGCTGTTAGCGAAATACTGAATCTTTTAAAGTTTTATTCGTTTATTAATATACCATCGAGGATTCTAGCGACTTTAAAAGACCATTTCAGATCATGCATAGTTCTGAATGTTTAATAGGGTTCTGTCTTGGACCACTTTTTTTATTGCTGAATTCTTTTTGCAAAATGGTTCTATGGCTAAAACAAATATGCGATATTTTCTGAACGTTATTTAACTAATGTAAATCTGAAACATGTTCCTAAGGTCCAGGAGTCTGAATCTGCCATCACTTTTTTCGATCCGAGCTCCCATGGGTCAGAAATGGGATCCATCAAATGTTCGACGGCTGCAATGTTAGACTTTTTATTTCACCTCGTATCTGAATTTTCATCAGAGTTTGAAATGGGTTATCGAGCAGAGCTGCGCAAGTTAAGTCAAAAATGACTAAATCCAAGTCAATTCAAGTCAGACTTGACTTGACCTGGCTGGAATGGACTTGAAATTTTTGTAGTGACTTGACGTGACTTGTGACTTGAAAAACCTTCGACTTGCCCATCTCTGTTATCGAGGTCCAAGAATCCCAATCCGCCATCATTGATTTCGACCCTGGGGATGCGATTCGGATTACTCAATCCTGGCATCCAGTGTATTCCTATCGAATCCTTATAAGATGTGATGGGATTCTATCAGAATGCTGTGGGGCCTGGTCGAATGCAATCGGATCGCATTGTTAAATTGCTAAACCTGTGTAGGTGTCTCAATGATTAATTCAATAATAAGTGGTAACTTATAAAATACGATTATAATTTTATGAATGTTGATGTATTACAATTATTAATAAAAAGGTAACTGCAATCTGATTAAATGACTTCAATATTTTCTTTACTTAGGTATGCAGCAATAATCAATTCAGCGGTAAGTTCAATCTTAGAATATAAATCATTGCTCTACTTTTTGTTTAGGATCGTCTCAACAACACGTAACAGCGATGCCCTTTTTGGGGGAATAGGGAACGAAGCGCTGGTTCTTATTGTGCTCTCAACAAATCGAGGTAAAGCTAACACCTAGAAAAAAAGGTTTAAGCGTTAAGGATAGGTTTAAGTTGCCAGTAATAGAGTAATTGAGTGTGGTGCACAATATTTGATTACTCTAGATCCGTTTTTGGAAGAAAAGGGGAAGGTTCCAGCTAGAACCAGTTTCTGATTAAATCTTAAATGGGTCAGAAAATGAAACCCAAATCTAAAAACTTGAAAGGTTCAGTATGACACTTTTTTGCTGAGTACCTGACTATAGTTTTTCTCCATTCGGAAACCTTTGTTTTGGTTCCCGAATGAGTATTTGAGGTTTCGATATGATGGACATTATGAATTTCCGAGGTCTCAGAAACATTTCTTCGGAAACCCTTAAAGGGTTTCCTATAGCAACTAATTCGTAAACCCTCTAAGGTTTTTCGAGGATACCTATTTTTTGGGAGTGCAGTGGATTTAATTCTCAATGGGTCCAATGGAAATATAATGGAGCGATATTAATGCATTATAATGCATTGATTTTACAATTAATTGTAATGCGTTAAAGTAAATCATGAATTATAATGCATTATTTGGGTTGCATTATCATGTAATTGCATCCATTGCGATTCTATAGTAAAATAATGCATTACCATGTCCATTATTTCTAAATAATGGCGACATGGGTACATGTTCAGATGTTGTCTGAAATAGATGTTTGTCAACTTCTACTTAGTGTAAAAGTTTCAGGGCAAGCAACTGCTAATTCTATCCATACATGCATCTATGGTTCACATATTTGTGCTTTTTTTATTCATGATTGGAAGAAAGAAGTTTTCAACAGTAATTATAACAACGCAGAACTGTTGGAGTAAAAACTATGTTGCTGACGTCACACGCATGTCGTGATACGTGAATTTGATCTCACTATTCCGCATGAATATCGCATCTTTGTGAATGTTTTGTAGAGTGTATTACCATAAAAACGATTTACACCAAGTGATAGTGAAATCTGACGATGTGTTTAATAAAAAAATTTGTGATTATAGTTGGAAAGAAACAGTGGCGGATCCAGTATTGTCTAGAGGAAGCCGCACTTTCTAAATTATATTATCAGAGTTAGAATCAAGTTTTTTTAATTCAAAAATTAAAGGTCTCTTTTTCTTTTAAGTTTTTAGTGCTTGTCTGCAGTACATTTGTAATCTTATGCAAACAAAAAGAAAGACTTAGTTGCAAATAAACCTACACAGTAAAATCTAAAAATGCAGCCGACAATTAGATTTAACAAATTCATGGATCACCACATCAACATATACATCTAAATCTCAATGATTACTCTCTCTAAAACAAGCATTCTCGAAAACCAGTGAAAAACGTTTATAATCCTGGGAAACGCTTTTTCCCTGGTTTCCGAGAATACCAATTTTTAAGACAGTACATAATAGCTAAACGATTTAGTCTTGCTTCAGACATAGTCGAACGGATACAAGTATGAATCAGAAAATCAAGTCCTTGTAAGAAAATATTCCAAACTGCTTATCATACAATTAGACTGTTACTTTATAAATGAGATTCTTTTCGTTTTATTTGGAGCATTAGAAACTTTCGTTGGTTACGATCGCTGTGATTTCGAAATATCTTCCAAAACACATCATAGCTAATCTTGCTTTTGTGCTTCTCAGTATCCTTTGCAAGATATGAGTTTTTTAGTTTGAAGATTGAGAAGAGAAAAGAAACATTTTGGTTGATAATGAAAAGCCTAAAATAAAGCTGAAACGGAAAGGAATATGATTGATTTTCTATGATCCAATCTATGATTCAAATTGCAGGTAATCAATCATATTCTTTCCATTTTCTTCGATTACAGATTTTTCGGCCTTTTATTGTTATCCAAACACTTTTTTAAATTTCGCCGTCACTCCTATTGTCAATGGGGGTGGCAATGACTGGATGGTCGAACAGGTGAATCCAACAGTGAAAAGAAATGCATAATGTTTTCATTTCGCCCAGACTTAAACATTGTTAAAACAATAAGAACAAGATTTTCCGAAATTATTTTTAGGATTAATTCTTATATAAAGTAAAGAAAAGTCACTATAATGTCAACCTCATCGTCCGACGCCATATTGATCACTTATTTGAAAAATCTTCTAACTCAAATAAACTTTTATGTTGGTATGTTTATCTTCTGTTTTGGTATCGTGGGTAATGTTCTTAATATTCTGATATTATCTCAACGACCTCTTCGCTCGAATTCATGTGTAATGATATTTCTCGGATCGTCAACTGCTGGTATCATTGCAATACTTTCTGGCCTTACTTCTCGAGTATTGTCCGGTGTAACTGTTGATTTATCATCAACAGTCAATTGGATTTGTAAACTGCGAGGATTTATTTTATTTACATCGAGAGCAGTTACATTTTGGTTAATTATGTTGGCTTCAGTTGATCGATGGCTTGTATCATGCCCTGCAGCTAATCGCCGACAGATGAGTTCAAAGAAGAATTCGTTCAGAGGCGTAACCATAATAACATGTTCATCCATACTTTTACATTCCCAACTATTTTACTGCTATGAAGCTAATCTGATTGGTACGCCATTAAAATGTTTTACCAGAAATGTTGAATGTCGATTAATGAATGATCTGACATTCGCAATCATTACTATTATTTTTCCTTTGATATTTATTACAGTTTTTGGCTGGAAGACTATATCGAATTTGCGTCAAACTCGAAATCGTGTTGGAGGTATGACTGTAACTGCTCTAAGTTTTTCGACGCAGATGAATGGGAAACAAGTACAAGCCAAAAAGACCGATCAACGTTTACTTTTCATTCTTTATGTACAGGTTTTTCTTTTAGCTTTATTTACCCTTCCACTTGCCATTCAAAAACTGTATGCAACATTGACCATGAATATACCAAAATCTACACTTCAAGTGACCATTGAAGATTTTATCTATCAAGTTGCTCTGATTTTTACTTATTTCGCCACTGGAATGCCATTTTATGTCAACACTCTGTTTGGCGGACATATTTTCAGAGCAACTGCATGGACTCTCATGAAATCAATCATTCGAATTATGACATGTCAATAAATATTAACTTTATGATATATATACACCTAGAACTTTTCCATTCTACATAAACATATTAGTATACTCAACAGTGTTTATAGGAATACTTAGTTTTAACTCATAAATATCCTATGTTATATAATTGTAGATGTAATAAGTTTTAATGCATGCCAACATTGATTGCCACCACCAATTATAAATACTCTATTGTATACATAGCGGTTTGATATTTAAAATGACGAAATCACAGATGAGCTTGAACTAAATTCAATTTCTTTTTTCTTGTGCATACCATCTAAGATTGATTCTTATAAAATTATTTTGAAAATAATGAAAGTTATAATTTAATAGGAGAAAAAACATCGATGTATTATATATACAAACCAATAGTATGCTGTAAGGGTAATTTATAAAATATTTATTGTTTACAGGAAGCTATGAAAAATGGATGCTAAATGTCATATGATCCTAGCTTTGGATGATTCTCTTCATAATTCGTGTTTTTCGAATTGAATTTTCTCTATCAAAAATGTGATAGAAAATCTTGAGGCATTGGTTGTAAGATTTTCATAATACACGATTCGAAAATCGTCATATTAAGCACTCAATGCACTCATGCGATTTTCAAATCGATATTTTCAATATGTTTTTTTCCTACATTAGTTACATAGTAAAGTTCCTTACGCCCAACATCAATTTTTCTAGTTGTAAAATATTCAACAATGTGAGTTTTCAAGTAAAGTTTTTAAATTCTAAGGTCAACATTGAAATAAAACTAACGTTGTATTAACTGCAACATCGCTCTTTCAAAGAGAATCAAAACTGACATGAATCGTAAGATCTCTTATCATTTGATGAAACTCTTCTTTTAAAAAATAAACCTGAGTGAAGCTCTAAAAAAAGCTTTTAAAATCAGATTAATAATATTATTTTTTAACTATGACATCAATGGTTTTGTTAGAAAATGACAAATAACTAATCAAATGTTTGAGTTATGTAATTGCCTACGATGAACTTTAGTAGAAATGAATATTGTCAAGAATGTCAATGTCTGTGGAACTAACAGAGCAGATATAACATAATTCACCATGAAAACATGAAATACATTTCACCTACGATCGATTGCGTTTATTGTGTGATGTTACAAACGTATTTCATGCGGTATGCTTATATTCGAGCGGATACTTTTGAATGAGATACAGTCAGACAAGTTTAAATTATTTTTAAAAAGCATTTTGATGCGTATATTCCCTTTTTCTCGTGAAGACAACGATGTCTACAATTAGTTGAGAATTTTAAAAATTGTACATGTTCGAACACCTCCTACAGATGCAAAAACAGCATAGACCAATGTTGAATATATCTTATCAATGCTCGAAACTTTGTGACATTTTTGAACAAATTCCGTTACTTTTACTGAGCGTTGTCAAGCTACAGTTTAATATTTTTCTCGCTATTTTTTTCACACCTCTTGTCATTCAAGCTGTCACTGATTTTACTTAAATAAATAGAGATAGGTTTCTTTTCATGATGTTAATAATGCTGTATACGCGTTATTATTGAACGAGCATAGTTCATCTCTTTCAAGTTGAAAAGTTGCTGCAAGAAACCATCAAATACGTCTTTAATATGTTGAATGCCGGCTGGTGAAACTCTATGGCTGCTCATAATAGTTCACACTCACTATCAAAACATGAAATAACTAATACTTGGTATGCAGTAAGTTGAAAACTAGTTACGAACAAAGTTCAACGTGGTTTTGCTGTAACCAGTTCTTAGAAATGGTCAGGTCAAGGGAAGGAGTAATCATGAATAAATTGAGAGCCTAATCGATATATGAGACGAAAATAGGGCTATTCTTTGAACGAAAAATCTGTTATAAAATGCAAAGGGTACAGAATTAGCACAACTATGTTGTCACTCGCTGGCTTTCAATGCATACTCATATATCTATTAATGATTACAAATCTCTTCTTTTCTTTTATTTGGCGCTAATACTTACCAAATGTTTGAATTGAATATGAGCCAAGAAGTTTGTATACTTGCAAAGTCCCTTCTACAAGTCTGACACCAATGTTTTTTAATGATATTTATTAATCGACGTCTATCTGTGATCTAGCGAACCACCGATTGTTCTCATCTGCGCGATTCATTTTTTGATATACCATGCTTAAAGGTGCCGGATTTTGCGGTTCAATTGTCACATAGCAGCGAAATTGATTTGTCTCATCAACGGACAACTAGGCTCGTGAGATTATAAATTGCAAGATTTTTCTGTTGAAATTAACTGAAGCATAGTAGTTGCAATAACTGACTGTTCAAAATGAACTCCAAATTATCAATTAAAATGATTTGCGTCAAACTATGATTACAAGTAAACTTGTGCAGTGACAACGTTGACTTATACATATGAGTCAGTCCGGATAAGTCACGATCGATTTGCAAAGACACTACTCAATCGATAGCTAGGGGGAACAAACTGATTACTTGATTACTTGATTACTTTTGATTACCAGTGACTACCAGTGATAACTAAAAGATTACTGGTATTAGTAATCAGTTTGTTCCCCCGTGATCGATAGTCTCCAACTTTACTGATATTTTTATGTACTAAAGGGGTAAGTGTTTGATGGATTTCTACCAAAGTCGTTTGATATAATATTGTTCCGTTCTTGAGATACTAAACTTTTTCTGAGAGTACCCTCATCAAAAAACGACAACTTTTTGAATTTTTTCGGGAATACAATCTCTTCAATAACATACTTATTTTCGCTGAATTTTTCACTGTAGTTTTATCTTTTGCTGAAGTATCTTCAGTTGAAAATTGGACGCAACCGGATGAACCACTAGTGACTTGGTATGGAATGGCAAGGACATCAGAAAAATGTGTTTTTTCGCATTTTCTACATAAACATATCGATTGAACAGGTAATGGTAGAGCGTTGAGATTTTCGTCGAAAAGCAAACTCATCGAGTAATAATTCTGATAAAAAAATCTGCTCTCAACCAAGTTCCGTTGGCTTGGAAGACTCCCGACTTATATGCCATTTTCATCAAAATCATGATTTTGGAAAGGGGCCATCCAGAGGAAAATCAAGTCCATAGAGGGCTGGTCTTCATGGTTTCAAACTACACTCGTAGTACTATAAAGTCATGCAAAAATCAGCGTGCGACGTCGAAGAATACAGTACAGAGCTCAATTGAAAAATCAGCAAAACAGCTGCTTTAATCAAGCTGACTTTGATAATTTTCGCTTGAGAAGGAATGAAAAATCTAGAGGATATGAACCAAGTTTCTATTAAGTAAATATCAGTACCTAAATCCCGATTAATGTAATCGAATTACTCCTCTGAAATGCGAAAACACACATTTTTCTGATGTCCTTGCCATTCCATACCAAGTCACTAGTGGTTCATCCGGTTGCGTCCAATTTTCAACTGAAGATACTTCAGCAAAAGATAAAACTACAGTGAAAAATTCAGCGAAAATAAGTATGTTATTGAAGAGATGTGTGTTCCCTAACGTTTTTTGATGAGGGTACTCTCAGAAAAAGTTTAATATCTCAAGAACGGAACAATATTTTATCAAACGGCTTTGGTAGAAATCCATCAAACACTTACCCCTTTAGTACATAAAAATATCAGTCAAATTGGAGACTATCGATTGAGCAGTGTCTTTGCAAATCGGTTGTGACTTATCTGGACTGGCTCATATACATATTAGTGAATTGCAAAATTTTTGTACCGTTAAATATTGTGCTAGTAACTTTCGCTTCTTTGAATAGATTTGAGCAATATTGTTACACATTATGCCAACTGATATGTCATAGTGATACACAAAATCCTAGCTCTGAATTTCATACCAATGGCGAGTTATGAGAGATACATGATAACAAGTGCTCATTTTTAACAATACGTGATTCGAAAAACGAACTTTTAGACTATAGAAGAGTCAGAGAAAAAAGATGCTATTGAGCTGTATTCTACAGCGTTTGATGCTCTGTCAGAATACATGATCGAATTGAATGTATAAAGATTTGTTCTTTACCTCGTCTTACGTTCACACTAGTTGACAATTACTGTATTATTTTTGTGTAGAGTGACGGAAACGTGGTCGCATTTCTGTCACTGTAATAGCTAGTGGTGTGCTCAGTATACTGAATGAAAGACAACTCTTTAGCCCACAAAATTAGTAGAGAAATTGTCAATTTTCAAACTTATTTCTAGTTAAAAACAGTAAGACGTTTAGAAAACAACGACTTGATACTCATTTTGTAGAGTGAGGGTTTAAAAATTTAATCGTTTTTAACTCTTTAATAAATTGCTCGATTTGGCTAAAATTTTCAGAATAGATGTAGAACGATAAGTTGTATAAGTGATATGAAGTCCAGCTCCTAATATTGTGCCATTTGGGATAAATTTATATAATAGTAACAAATGTAGAGTCACGATTTGAAATTTGATCTCTTTGTAACTCTTCCCATAATAACGTCCAATTTGGCTCAAATTTCAGAGTAGATATAAAACAACAAGCTGCATAAATGATAAGAACTTCAGCTCGTAATCTTTTGTTATGCGGGAGAAATTTACATTATACTAAACAAAAACAGCAGTGACGAGTTTTTCCAGATATTTTCAATTTTACATGAAAAACCTAAAGCTTACATATATGTGCGCAGTTTTTCATGATAAATCTAACGAACACTTCTCTTAGTGTTTTACACCAAAATAAATCAATAAAAGAACAAACTTTATTGTCCACCGTAAGAAAAAAGATTGAATTTTCGGAGAATTTTCTTTCTACAAAAGAAATTAAACTTTTCCTGTATAGTTTTTCTTATAGAGCACTCTGAGCTCTATTAAATCATGAAAAATATATCAAAAAGAGAATTACACTTCTTTTTAGTAGAAGAATCGCAAATTGGTACAGTTAATATCTCCCTTAATAATGAATGAAGTATTGGGAAACTTTTGTTGCATATTGCACGCAAAGAGTATAATGAAATGCACTGCGTAAAAGTTGTCTAGGTTCACTTTCAATTTTTTCTGTCAAGTGTACAAAAATTTGTAATTCACTCATATATATATATATAATTACAGTTGTCACAAAGCTTAAATGCAGTCAACACGACGTATACACTTGTAGCTTCAGCATTTTTAGTAGGAACTTCAAATAACGCCTGTTTTCATTAAAAAGAAGAATATTTGAGAAGTCTACTGAAACCTTATGTTCGTCGCAAACGAGCACAACTATTTGATAGAAACTATATGTATTAAAAGCAACTCAGAATATAAATCATTCGTCTTTGTGTTAAATCAATATTATGTAACCAGCAAATTCATTGCCTACGCAGTTAAATGCATTTTTCTTTTCAATTTCGACGATCTCGAGCATCTTCTGATGAACGATTGATAGAAATACACCGAAATAAATTGCGAGCAGTTTTTCGTGAACACATGTTGAAAATATTCATAGTTACTCATCATTAATTATTTGGTGAGAAAACCTGCAAATACATTATGATTTTTACTTTAGAATGCGTTGCATTTCATTAATATGTGATTTCACGCGTCGAATCGTGTTGAGTGATTAAAACAGGATATCGGCTTTCTAATACGTGCTGTCTTGTCCGTGGACTTAAGCAAATGCTTTAAAATAATTGTTTAAGTGAATTCATCCCATTTTTAGAAATATGTCTCGATGTGTTGGTTTTCGAATGGTACGTAGGTGATTCAGTGCAAATAAAGTTTTAACAAAGATATTTGAATCTTTTCGCTATTAATAGCATGATTCCCACGTATAATATCTTCTTCTGAATCATTTTGTAATTCAAGTACGCACTCATAGTGCAATTAAATTAGATTAGGAAGATAAAGAATAGTTACCCAGGTCGAAAACCTACGATCGTTTACGACAGTAAACTACAAAATACGGCAGAATACGACCACCGCGCACAGTCATCGTAAGCGTCAAAAGTATACGGCGAGATACGACATTCTACGTTCTTCGTTTACGAGCGCCGCAAACGCCCGTTGTAAACGATGTCCGTATACGTTCGTAATTTGATCGTATGCATCTAGTACAGAAGAAATTGAACGTATCACTGACATAAAATAAAAAGAAATTTTTAATAATCTATTGTTTCTATTGAAATTTATACAGGGCTTAATATCGTCGGACAAGACAGAAGAGAACAAAAAGGATATCGTAAAGAGAAAAAAAATGAGATAGCCAATATGTGTAAAGTGCAAAAGAATTGGAACAAGTATTGAACCAAATGCATAATAAGTTTACCACATACTCGATGCATGAAATCATAATAAATTCGAATAATACATTGTTGGCATATATTGTTAAAATTATTCCTAAGATGTTTTGAACCTCTATGAACTTCTTTTAATCATCTAATATTATTATGTCTTTTCCTATCTGCGTTCAGGGTCCAAGTAATATATCATCCACGAAATACAGCGATCTTTTACTTATAATTATTTACGTTTAATACTTTCTTAAGTAATTATAACTTTGCAATAATGATTATGTTGAAAGTATGCTCCACGGTACATTCGCTCATCTGGTGTGTTCTTTTTTTCTATACGTATAAATTGATTGCTATTGGGTGGTTCTACTTTATATAATCCCTTAAAAGATGAAAATGAATCGTTTTTTAAAGTCAATTCTATAAATATTTTTAATTCAGCATTAATACAAAACTCTGTTATTTCCATTATGTGGTTTGTATTATTTGTCACTTAAGCTGCTAAAAGATTTAAAATGTGTATCAAAACCTTTTTGTTACTCTTGAACAAGCTGAAAAATTTTCACAAAGCAGATGAGCTGTAGACAACAATTGTAACCGTCGAAAATAAATGAGAGAAATATCCAATATCGATTTCGCAGGTTGAAGAAAAATCTATTTGTGACATATAAGTAATGCATAAACACCGAATCATTCCAGATGAAATTGGTGATACGACTACCAACTTCAATATTTCTCAAGCTGAACATAGTACAACAGAAAGAAGATTGAGTTGAATCAACAAAACCATATGATTTCTGATAGAATCGAACTTTTTATCTTTTCTTCTCTAGAATTCGGTTACTAGTGACCTCTTCAGTTCTTTTCGTTATCGTCGAATACAAATTGAATACGAATCGAATAAAAGTAGAACAAGTCGAATTATAAAAAACATAAGTATGATATAAACGAATCGAGTGAAACATGAGTTTGAGAAATAAGATCGAATCGAATTCAAATCGCAGTTTATCTTCGTTCCGGTCTCTGAACGATACTTGGTGGCTTTATCTAGAGAAAACATCTCATTACATCTTTTAGAACATTTTTTTCAGTTGAAGTTTTATGAATTTCTTAATTTCGGAATAGGAATGCACTCGAACGATCTGCTGATAAACCAGGTGAACTCTTTCCTAGCCAAAGGTAAGTATTCTTATAGATATACTAAATAGAAACGCTAAATGCTTTCTTTCTACTTCATTTCAGATGTTTGACAAACACAATTTACTACGACAAACTCGCAACTGGCTATAGCAATTATGTGAGAAAAGTCTTGCGAAATATTTACACGAGCTACGAGCTTAAAAGTTCGATTTTACCACCCGGAAAGCCGCATTCAATACGGTTTCCATACTTGATGAAGAGCGATTTAAATTTTTTAGAGGTATGAATATGATTTTCCTTTTCTCTACATTGTGATTTTCGTTCTCACCAGATGTCATTCGGTAGAAATTCTAACTGGTCTCAAAGAATTCTGGCTTACTTTATCGAATACTTTTATGGCGTACACGGGCGAACATCTTAATAGAAGAGCGATGATGAGAACAAATGAAAAACAGTCACCTAAAGTACAAACAACATCAACATCGCTCATCCTCAATCGATGAAATATTTGACTGAAAAAATACTAAATCATAGTTCTTTCTACTTTTTTAATTTCTAAATAATACTAAAACTATAATTTTGTTGTTCTCGCAAACCTTTTAAATAAAAACCTTTTAATTTAAAAAATTGAGTTTTTCAGTACTTTTTTAATGACTTTGTTAATTCAATTAAATGATAATCAGAAAAAAAAACGGCATCATTTATGTTCGTATACTACCGTTTACAACAATCGTAATAGATCGTACCCGGTCGTGTACAACACGATGAATTACGGTCGTAATTCAGGCGACAAGGAACACGATGAAATACGATCGTATACGGTCGTAATGTATACTGTATACGACAGTGTACGATCGTATACGACTTTGTAAACGACAGTATACGGCCGTCGTAACGCTCGACCTGGGTATATAGAAGCAAAAGATGCTAATTTATTTTTCATGTTAGTAGATATAGGTACATGGATTTTTGTCTATAGTTCATTGAACAAATCTAATAAGGCAAACACTACGTCTATGAAAGATTTCTGATCATAAAGATTTAAACAAAGATGATTTTGACTAGTTACAGTAAGCTTGAATCACATTAGCTGATCTAAATTTACTAAGTATTATTGTTTTGATTTTTTAAGGTGTCCAACATGTGTGTTGACATCGTCATTCGATAGATTAAAAAGTATTCAAAACTCGAACCATGTCAATACTATACTATGTTGCAAATGGATTGCTTATGTGAGCTTTCCGGCCTTACTATAGCATATGACAATGTTGGGATAAATTTGTTTGTTTTATTTCTAACGAAAGTCATGCTTCATCACTGTGTATTACAATTCAAAGAAGTTTCTCGAATTTCGCTGCATCTCTGGCATTAAAATTTAATCAAATTAAATTCTCTCTAATCGAATAAATATATTAAATGATCTTTGAATCATACTTCATTGGTATTAACAAATACTATATTGAAAAAGTTAAACCTATCAACAATACTATTTCATCATTCTTTTAAATGTGCGCGCATTAAATCCTGATACTACATGGTATGTCATAAATCTTTTTATTTCTTTCGTAGTCTAGCAAAGCACTCCATGAATATATTACATTTATTGTGATTGTTTCATTTTTATCTACACTTCAATCGTGTTTGTTCAAATGGAAATGTCAGCATATCGTTGTTGACTCTGAATACCTGAGAGAAAATGAAAAAAAACTTATATATTCATGCAGCGCAAAAGAAAGAAGCAATAGAAATGTTATGATTGCCAGTAATGATGGAAAGAAAAATATGATGTTAAATTTTTATAGAATATGAAAAATCATAAAAATAAGGAGACATCAATAACAGTAACAATTCTTCTACTTTCTCTAGATACTTTTAATCAACTTAAAAATTACAGATAGGAATTAAAACCGTTTCTCTTACGTACATATTATTTGGTAGCACCTTGGACTTTTGCAACATCAAATATTGAGATGTTCTAAAAGTGAGAAGAAAAAAATAATAAATGATGTTCTTAGTAAATATTTTATTCTCGTATGTTTGTTTAGTAAATATAATGATTGTATTGACCTTGGTTTCATGAAAATAAATATGTTTTTTATATTGATGCTCTTTCTCAAACTCATAATAAGCAGTATGTGGCAAACAATCGGTCTGACTTGTCGACACCGACATCATATTCAGTTGTGCATGGCGCTGAACTATCTAGTTGTGAGGTTCTCCTTTATCTTTTCTCCTACCTACACGTTATAGGTAAGCAAATGATAAGGGTTGATATAGTTGGTCTGTCTCGATTAGAGAACTCACGTATTAACTTACTTATGGGATAGTATATTCACAGCACGAGGAAGTCGAGTCGATACTATATAGTTCAGTGTTGTTTATTTTGAACGTGTAAATTACTACTAGGACCACACTGATTGAGTAAAAACGAAAAGCATGTACATATATATATAGAGAGAGAGAGGGAAACGAAAGGAAGGAAGATCATAGACCACTTCAAAAAACCCAGGAGAATCATTCCGACCATTGGATCCGATCGAATCCGACAGGCATCCGATCATGTTTCTATCAGAGTTTCTCTTATCCGACGAAATCCGATCGGATTCCTGGTTGCGATTCCTGATTCGGATCCCCAGTGTTTAATTTTATCGAATCCTACTATCGGAATCCAATTGGATTTCATCGTGTGATCAGACAGGCCTCTACTGTTGGGTTTAAATGCTAATTCGTACTCAAATAAGAAAATAGGTTTCTTCCGTCGGATCCGTTACTGTTTCCACAACCCGGATTCCCATAAGATTTCATCGGATCCGGTATGGGATTCATGCACCTGGGAACAGATCACACTGGCTAATAACAAAAGACACGTTATTCAAAGTTAATGGCGACATAGTGTCATCAGTCGACGCTAACACTAGTTGATTTTGATTACAGTCCTCTGGTCGTCTAGTAAAATCTTCATTCGAGCCGCTGTCGAAAAACATTCCCATGCTGTTGTTTATAATAGTTTGCTAGTGTTTTTTACTTTCGCAAGAATAAAAAGCGTAGATTAATTTGAATTTTTCTATCATATCACGTAAATATGTTTATCGCGTAGTCACCCTGTAGTGCGTCGCAGCATGAAAAATCGTTCACGTCCGTAAAGACGGTTTAATGGATATCGGTTGAGAATGAGAAGCGATAATATAAGGAAAATGGCGTCGGATAAAATTCACGGGAAGGTAAGAAAAATTGATTTCATTTGATCAATGCTGAACCATGGCAACAACGTGACTATACAAAAGACGAGTGCATTTGATCTTGCAGGATCAATTTAGGAATGAGCAATGAGAAAGAAACGATAAGAGAAGTAAGAAAGATGCTTGACTTTCAAAAGAAATTGACTAGATGATACACATCAATAACACTCAATGAATCAACTAACAGACATTCAAACTAGAATTCTATCTGATCCAAGGCCGGGTAAAGATGCTAGCTGACTGCACGAGCCTGAAATAATAATAGAGCACGTCTCTGTAAGATATCTGCTATTTCAAAACTTTATACTCCTATAGAAGAAATGGTCAGGAATTTCAGTCACATTTAGCTACGATGATTCAACAGACAAGTGAGAGATAACGAATCTCAATCAGTTATTGCGATATACGGAAATATTCTGTTGGTTCATTATCATTTTTGCCTCTCATCTCTTTAGGCTATGCTCAAATTTTATTGAATGTCATAGACTTCTCGAGGGATTTATTTAGATTTTGGAAACCAAATTTTAGAAACGCTCTCATCACGTACTCAGAATTTTGCCAAACTTTTTCCACTGGCAGTGATGTTTAGATACTGAGAATGAGTGACTGACTTGAGTTGTAACCCATGCATTCAACGGAATGAAAGGAAAATTTTGCCATGGCCATTAAACTAGTGCGCAAGAAATAAGTCGTCAAACTGCACGTCATGCAGTCAGTCAACTTAAAGATATCTAAAAACTTTCACGTATATTTTTCTCATACACATTGTCATCCAAGACACTAGAACATTCAACAGGACAAGAATATTTTGGTTCGTTAAAAACACATCGATTGCTTTGATTTTTCCTCGTTATGAAATGATTGAAGAAAACACGACCGTATCCTGCTGACGAAAATAATGTTAAAACAACCTGACTACAATGCATAAGACACAATATTGTGAAATCATAGAATAGCTTCAACGGTGAAATGCGGGAACGCATCAAATTTATCTCGTAGTGGGAAGTTACTAATTAGCAAGGAATTCATGTTACCAAGTTTTCTTATTGTCTCACAGCGTCTTCAAAAACATCTTCTTACATATCGCTAAATATTCTATGAAGTTATTGCACGATTAGTTTCTATTTTAAGCTTCCCTGCGTTAAATAAATAATCAAATAGAAACATGATTTCTTGATAAAAGAAGCTTAAAAAGTAGCTTTTAATAAACTTTAAACAGTTATGATGATTGGTGAAATCGATTTTGTTTTTCTGCTTGTCTTCTTTCCTTTCTCTCACAGTTTGCAAGCATTTTAGTTTCTGAGAGCAATATTCTATAATGAGTATATCAAAACGGTGAGTCCTCGAACATTGATTCGCCATAAGGTCATATAAAGAGCTGAATAAATCATACACGAAAAGAAGTAAAAGTAATTTTATACAATCATCATATGAATGATAACTTACACATTACTCGCGGCAATGTTCTACGCGGTGACAGAACATTGGAGAGCTAAAGTCAACACTGAAAAGGAAGTTAATCAATCGAACTTTCAGAACGATTGGTTAAAAACTGAAAATATCTACGTAAATCATAAACACACATAGAATTACTTACTAGTAAATTTGAAAGGAACTATCTCATCTAGGAATCATCAAAAAGGACTTCAAAGGGATAGAACATGCCGATAGATGAACTTTTAGCCAAGCTGTTTAGTTCACTTCTGGTATGATAGTTAACAGCATCATTTACAACCGTTAACTCGAGTTTATTCTCACTGTTACGTAACTTAATAAACATTATAAGAATGTAATTCATATTTAAAGATCAAATAAGAAGAACTGTTTTCCCTATCATGCTATATGATACTGTTCTAATCGGTGTTAAAAAACAATCTATCCAATTTGATCTATGATTCTTAACTGGTTAACATAGGTTGATTTGCGATGTTTTGTTTTCTTCATTCAAATGAACCTACATGTAAGAATATCGATGAATAGTCATATTGAAGAACTTGTGTGTATATTACTACAGACGAAAATTCATCAAATTATGTTTCAAGGTTCCTGTCAAATCACCAGAATTTCTACTTTGATTCAAGAAAACTAATGACAACAGTGCATGTCATTGTTCTCTACTAATTCACTTGCGCGAAAACGATGATTCTTATTTATAGTAAAGTTGAAATTTCAAGGTGGTTCCATCCATATCTGTACATGTATGGTTGTTACTTTTTAATCGTCACCTGCGTGAACTTCCATACACCCATCATAAAGATTATTTCTCAGTTATATTCTTTTGTAGTCTCGGAAAAATAGGAAAAAGGATTCTTTTCTAAATAGACGACCCTAAGAACCTTATTAAACACGGACAACGAATATACTTCTGATACTTTCATGAGGTGAGATTAGATTTTATTTTGGTTCACTCTCAACCGTCAAAATTCAAAATAACGGTCGTTCCTTGCTCATAAAATCCGATGTAAATACAACCAACCGTCACATCTTACAATGCCATTCATCATACAAAAGTAGAAACACTTGAATTCTTCTATTTTTTTACTTGCATCAAACATATACCTTTTCTTTACAAACACATACTGAATCCGTACATGCGCAGTTTTTTCCATTAGCAACATTCGGCTACGAATGTTGCAAAATGCTGTTTATCATGTTTTCAAAGGCGTCTGCAAACTTAATAAACATATATGCTTATTGAAAAAAGAAATTTCTCATAATTTATGCTACCTCATAAGAAACAACACAAATACATGTTACTTGTGAGCAAATACGTCCAGATTAATCGGAAGTAAGAGAAAAATGTCGACAAAAATACTTTGTAAGCATTCACTTTTTGTTGATTTCTATCGAAAATGAGACATATTTAAACAGCCAGAGCTTGCTTTCTGTTTATAATCATTCACTTTCTCACTAGCTGATAAGTCTAGGCTACTACAACTAGTATGTATTGAAAGAACATTTTCTTTGATCAAAGGAACACTCTAAAAAAAATAAGCACTTTACCGAACCCCCCAAAAAGGTTCGGTAGATGACAAAAAGCTTGCAAATGTATTGAACGTTCCAGAAAAAGAATAAAAAAACATACGGAACCTTTAAAGGATCTGACCGTGTGCCCGCAATCAGATCCTTTTTTCTTCGAAATCTTTTTAAGTTCGGTAGAGCAAAAAAAAGGTTTCGTAGGCAAATACGAAACTTGAAAAGTTCCGTAGTAAATATAATGGTTTTATACGAAACCCAGTACGAAACCATGAGGTTTCCTACGGAACTTTTCAAGTTTCGTATTTGCCTACGAAACCTTTTTTTTGCTCTACCGAACTTAAAAAGGTTTCGAAGAAAAAAGGATCTGATTGCGGGCACACGGTCAGATCCTTTAAAGGTTCCGTATGTTTTTTTATTCTTTTTTTGGAACGTTCAACACATTTGCAAGCTTTTTGTCATCTACCGAACCTTTTTGGGGGTTCGGTAAAGTGCTTATTTTTTTTAGAGTGAAGCAAAATACTCGTCATAATGACAGAAAAGAACCACCGAACTGAGTGTTACGTATCGACTGAGCGTTAGTGAGTCTCCGAAACAGTTGCTTCACATTTTTACAATACTCGAATATTTTTGAAGGATTTTTGAATTCGTTTATAGTACGAGTACGCACTCTCAAGTCTTGTAGAATTGTGATGATTCTGTATTTTCAACCAATTTTTTTAGTAACATTTACAAGCCCTAATCTATACATTATCTCGATACACCAATACTATTATCGATGCTTAATTACTTTTCTTAAGATTTCTAGAACTCAGTAATTGTTCGGGGAAAAACATTGGCCATCAGTGTTGAACATTAGATTCAAAATTTTTGTTGACTGAAAATTTTTAACGCAATAATCACTTTGTTAGTAGAGTTAATCTCTGGACGATTGTAAGAACAGGTTCTCGTGACAGTTGCTGCTGCATATTAACAGCATTACTTGAATTGATAAAACATGTCTTATAAATTCAGAAATATCATGTATTGAGTGTTGCTTTAAGTCGTTAAGGCTACATTAGACGTCTGCTCGTTAACATCCACTATAATATATGTCTAGCGTAGCACCAAACAGATCCAGTAGAGAGTACATATTTTTGAAAACGTTTACATATGAATTAAAAGATATTTCATGAAATCAAGTCAGTTGACATTTATCCTTCGACAAAGTAAATTACGAAAGATTTCAAGATCGCAGTTCGAACAAGTCAGAACTCTTTGAGTCAGTGATAGATTTGATGGAAAATCTCTTCTAATTCAAAGATTCCTATTATCTTGATACCTTTTTTTAATAGCCCATAATGAGTTGATCGTCGTAATCTTGCATTGGTATTAGAACATAATGCTTTAGTAACCAAGCGGTAAAGTTTGATTCTACTGTATCACCTATACGTTTTTATGCCTTCAGATATGCGATGACTTTGTACAAGCTAGAAATGTATGTTATTGCTGAATCATTCTACAGGATAGCCTAATGTCAGCATTGTGACATATAACGGAATTCATGGTTAGGATCTATTCTGTCAATATGTTCAGGAGTCGTAAGATTCAAGTATAGAGAATCCAAGTGAAACAGGTCTCAAATCATAGGTGCAGCGAGAGTTAGACGAAATAAAATTATCAATCTTTTGACTGTCTCCAACGATAATATTCGGTACCACAAACTATAATTAACAGTTGCCGCGTATTCTCTTTCTCTCGCTCTGTACTACTTGTTTCAGAAGTAAGTCGGTACTTTTAATGAGGGATCTAGTCGCCATACTTTAAATTGATGACAAGTTAAAAAGCAAAGGTGATACATAAACGCAAGCAGAACTCTATATTCAAATCTAGTCAGAATGTTTGATTGTATTTGTGATTGTTTTAGTTTCTTTCTCTCCAGGCGAAGTGTCAAAAACGATATGCTTTTCTTTCTAGAATGGTATCTAATAAACAAATAGTTTCAATTGCTGCAGCAATCATACTAGTTGTTGCTTGGATATTTTATGTTGCGGGTAATGCTTCTCCATCATGGTAAGTGTAAGACCTGAAACTCAGTATGATTTCGGTATCATATACAATAAAGAAGAATTGAGCGTCATTTATTTTCTTTTACAACTACTTTCTCGAGTGACATAATGGGCATGCTTCTGCTGTTGAAAATGTACTCCTTCACTTGATACAGTAGACAAATATGTGTTCTATAAATATATTCATCCGTCAATTCCTTTCCTTATTTCTAGGAGTTCGCAGAGTATTTCAAGCTTGTACACTTTAACGGTTGGCCTATGGAAAGTTTGTGCTGCTTCAATCTGTCTTGATATTGGAAATTCATGCAGTACAACTTATAGTACATGTTCAAAATTATATGCTGCAAGAGCATTTATGACGATGGCTTGCTTATTTCCCGCTTTTGCTATCATTCCACTAATTTTTATTACAATAAAAAACAAATATGACGTACCATTGATTTATGTTCCAATAGTCATGGCTTGGGTAAGCACTTTTTGTGGTCTCATCGGGATGGCAGTGGGCATTAGTTTCGCGACGGATGCAAACAATTTGACACTGGGCGCAGCTGGCATTGTTTCAATCTTTGGTTTTATCATCTGTTTTATAGGCTCTGTGGTTACTAGCGTACTACTGAGGGTTTGAATTCAATATACAAAGTTCATTTTAATTCCCCCTTGAAGACTTTGTACTTGCATTTTTGCTGTCCTTTAGATTTTATATTTTAGTACTAATCAGTAAGATAATCAAGAAACGCATCCGTCTATTTATCATTGAAATTGTACTATGTCTTGAAGATTCTTGTAATAAAAATAAATGAAAAGCAGCGAGAAGTGTTCCCTGACGAAAGAGACATTAATGAAATCTCATAGTCTAGAGATTTCCTACATAATGATTGACTCATTCGAAAGAGAGCATAATTCATAAAAGAATAATCAGTAACTAGTGAGTTGTGATTAAGATAATTGCTTGCATGTGTAATACATTTTGTTGGCGAGCTTAGACTGATTCTCTGAAACAATTGAACGTATTCGGAAGGAAAATTACATTCATATCAGAAAAATGAACAAAAAGACTAGATGACGGGAGAGTTTTTCATGCAATAACTAGATCAATAGTAACTGGAGGTGAACGATATTGCTCTGTTTATCCAACTAGATTACGGGTGTGAGGAAAAATGTGTTAGTTCAGCTGTCACACTTCCTTGATTCATGGTGACATTTACCCCGTTTGGTAGATTTCTAAGAGTGGTCGATTTTACCTAATGTTTTCCAACCAAAAGGGTCACCGAGAAATACTCACATGTCATTACTATGGTTTCCATAGAAAGAAACGCTTAGCGCGATATAATATCATTATAGACTTGTAAACACTCGAATTTTCCACTTGCTATGCTGGCTTTCTCTCAGTTTCCAGTTGTTTTTGCTTTTGACAGCAATATTCTATAATGAATAGAACAAAAATGTGAGTCATCATATATTGATTTGCCCTAAAGTCATGTACAGAGCTGAATAAATCGTACACGAGAAGAAATAAAGCTGATTGTGGACGATTATCATATGAATGAAAACCATGTTAAAACAAAACACTTGGAAAGTATAACTAGAACATCAAAATGCAGTTCTTAAATCCAAATCTTCGATTGAAGAATTTCACTCCATGGTGTGTAGGTTAGTGGATGAGAATACGTGATGAGGAGAGGAGCCTTGACGTCTTTCAAACTGCCATACGCAAAGTGTTGAATGACGTCAAATCCGGTCGTTTCATATCGATCTTATCTTAATATTCTAAAGAAGTTCCGGTTTCATTCGCTCGGTTATTATCTACCAATTTCGAATACGATTGTAATTGAAACAGACGTCAAAGCCTGATGAAGTTGTTTTAAACTACGGCTTTTGAAAAAGACACAGCGCGTCAGCACTACGTTTGTCGTTGAGTTTTTGATTGCAATATGTTTCAAGTGGAATTCAACCGTGGTTTTGTCAAAGCGTATTTAATATCTCGAAAGATCTGAAATCGAAAGGAACGACGCATTTTCCCATGGAAGATCTATTCATAAAAGTAGTTTCCAAATAAAATCCTTCATCCTCATGTAATCCACTTCAGAGCTTCTAGTCATATTCCATTGATGGATTCAAATTGTTTAATCATCTCGAATACATCTTTTGTTATTATAACCACAAGTCCTTTTCATCGAAATAAGTAAAAAGAGGCTATTATTTGCTGTGCCAAGTCCTAGAGAATCAGTTGCAAGGGCTATGATTGGTTTTCTTCGACTACTCTGTTTTACCCCACTCGGTCAATGTCCGTTTAATTTCATGAAAACTACAATTTTTTCATTTAAGTTCACTTCTCCTATGCATGGAATATTGTCAGGCAAATGGCTGATATAAAATTCAACGATTGATCATGTGGATCGGGTGTTGATGCAAGGATTGATCAATGTAGAATGAAGATTTACAGACAGGGCTTAATTGAGCAGCTAAGTGAATTGAGAGAATCTTTTCACAAAAATTGTTGGTAATAACAAAGATAAGTTAACGTAAAATTTTACCTACTTAGTCAGAGGTGCATGACTATTGAGCCGTACTAGGGATTGTATTAGTTAATCGAATGTAAATATCAAATTAAGCAGTTTGAGACTGAACGATTGTTATCACACGAGGATAATCTTTCTCAAGGTTTGTTGTCTGATATCTTACCATTCTAAGCGATACTAAAAGCATATATTTTTTATCGGAATCTCATGTATTTGACAAAAATCAAAATACGACACAAATGAGTATAACACCGTCGATAAAGACATACGCATCGTCAATTTTGTCATAATCAAATGATGGGACCAATATCGTGTCAATTCATATGTTTTTTTTTGTAATTTTTGAAGCAATTAGAAAATCATCAACGTTTGGGAGATTTATTTCATGGTATCGATATTGATTCTGTTGGTTTACACAAAGTCAGCTAGGTCTTGTTAGTATTTCACAATAATCTCAAGAAAAATACGTACTATGGGCAGAATGTTATTCATTACGGAAAGAGTCTCATCAGAAGATCTAAGACAAATTTTGAGACTAATTACAATAACTTCTCAAATAAATCCTCTCGAATATATTGCATTCTATCTTCCATGTTTTTTTAGCATTGCCGTTTGTTTTAGGATAAGTCCAGATTTAATCAATAGACAATCAATACTATACTTGTGAAAGAGGGGTGCTTATGAGCAGAATTGGGATAGGAATTTTTTCTACTTGGGAACCTGTTCCTCTCTCCTTTACTCTTAGTCCACTATGGAAGACAATTATAAAAGCTAGCACTATTTGACAGAATTTTTGAATCAATATTTGTCATAGACACAGATTTGGTAATGCATTCATCAAAGTAGTGACATCGGGGTATACTTAAACCATACGACTTTAGGATAACTGAATCACAATTCTTAGAAACTGTCTGAGTTGAAATCAGGTTTAGATGAGTCTCCAAAGAACTTCAGACAAGTTATAACTATTTTGGAAGACTAAAACCAGTTGGTGTAAATGATGAAACTGGAGTATATTTTTCTGTCCCTTGATTATCCTATGATAAGTCAAGTAGAAATGATTATAAATGTAATTTTAATGATTCTAGCAAGGTCACACATACTCGTAGCTAATAGTTATCGTTTATATGAGCATGTCTAATATTCATATCACGAATGAATGAGTATACAACGATGATAAGTGTTTAACTGATGGACTTCATGTAGACAACAGTATATTCAATGATTAGAAATGTCGAATAACGGGGGGTCCAGAAGAATTGGGTGATTATTTTTCTTTTAATGTTTTTGATAGAGTCTCAGTCATTTTTCCCATTTTCTATATTAAACAATACATCGTGTTATTTTCTACAAGAATTCATAAGAACATTTAAGTTGACGTTGAAGTATGAATAATTGAAGAAGTAAGATTGGCAAGCTCGAATACGTGTAACTTTCTAAAACATCTATCGAAAAATGACTTTCTGTTTTGTTGTATTCGTTGGCATTTGAAGACAATAGAAAACTTAAGTAGCCTTTTCGGTAGCACTTGACAATCTGTCTACTAGCTGCCATAACTAAGAGCATGTCCACGTGGCAATCAGAATAAGTTTTTTCGTTTTCTTTTAGTGTTGCATAAAGCACGTCTTTGAATCAGCAGTACCATGGTATCGAAGAAACTCTGAAAACCTCGATCAACCATGAATCTTTTGAGTTTTTTTATTTTACTTTTAAATACAAACTAATGATGCATCAAAACCAAACTTCTTGAACCTTATTATCTTTCCTCCAAGTGATATGAGGGAATATACCCGATTTCGATCATTTTGAACCCATTCTCAAGCAGTGGTATTGGAATTGAATCATATACTTGGTAGAAACAACTTACAGCGTGCACCATGAGAAACAATACTCTTAACTGTCCGAAACAATGTCCGTTACTGATTTTTTCAACTTGTGCAATTATGGAGAAAAACCGGAGGGTTTTGAGAAAAATAAACTTTACAAAGTTGCTCATATTCATGCGTAACAATCTTACTTATTCGATTTTTCATACTTCAATTAGAAGAAAAAAAATTACCCATTTATTCGGGACCACCCTTTATATACTACACTGCGTGGTACTACTGTCTGTTCTCAATATTGACTCGTACTTAGTACATAGAAGGTGTTTGTTTTTGAATTGGCAACGTATCAAACTACTTTTTCATCTTTGACATAGTTACTTGATATACGCCTTTCACAAATCATAAACGAACGAGAAACATTTATTAGGTTCGTCATAAACGGGTAAAAATAGTTTATGTCTCATTATGAAGTCATAAGTCCTTCTTTTATTTATTATGGAATCAAAAACGGTATTTCGGTTGACTGCAAAGCAAATTTTTTCTAGTGTATCCTATTCTATGCTGATCTATAGCGCGTATCAGCATAACATTCGTGTTTCTCAGTATAAGGAACAGAAATACACCCACCATACACTGAAAGAAGAAAAGGTGCCACACGAGACCCTAGAGGGTCCCGATTTTTGCAACGAAATCGAAACCCTTTGAAGTTTCGTAGGCATTAGGTTTCGTAAAAAGTCTTCATTTTTAATAGCCGAT
>OENT01002111.1:0-15069 GCA_900239685.1 Rotaria macrura | reverse complement strand
GGAGAAATCTCATGGATAATTTTCTCCGATTTTTGATGCTTTCTCCGATTTAAGGACCAACCCCCCCCCTGCTCTAACCCTTTCGCGCCGCCCCTGTTGCCAAGGTTTTCTTAACAAGAGATAACGGTAATTAACACAGGCCGTTCAAATCAGCATTGCAGGGCCAACCAATTTATGGGTAGACATTTTCTTTACTTCACTAGTTTCTTAAATTTCATTTTTCAAAATTTGCATCCAATAGGCTATTTTTCGTGCACTCAAAAGTGGAGTAAACTCTAGAATCGGTCGGCTTGTCTGGCCTGCCGACCGTTTACACTATAACTCTTTACAAATACATTTGATTGCGCTGAAATTTTGTGCACAGAATTTTCTCATCGATATCTGGATCGAGTTCAAAGATGAGAAGATCCGCCAAGAAATGGCTGAGTTATCGAAAAAATTGTCACTATTGACCAAACAGTCCTTGAGGGAGGGGGGTACAGGAAATTTTTCAAAACAACTATTTTTCCTCTGAATTATCCACAACTTATAGAAATCGACTCAGTCTTTAACGTTGATTCCGAATCTCATATTAATTTTGAACCAAATCACAGCTTTCCAAAAAACAATCGCTTGAAAAAGGTCACGAAATACACAAAAACTGCATCCCGAAACTAAATTGCCTAGATATTTCTCAGATGACCACTAGTTTTGGGGTTTCCCAAAAAGGTTTACCAGGATACTTCTTCCGTGCACACATTCTAGAATGATTGATTTGTCTCATTCACTTTTTGAAGTACAGATAACTTTTTATTTTATTTTTTTGTCTCTGTATTTATTGTAACACTCTGAAGTGCTCACAGTAAGGTGGTCAAATGAAGAAGGGAGAAAAGGGAGTTACAAGAACACAACAACAAAAAACGAAAGGAAGAAAAAAGAGAAATGGGTTTCCTAAGGAACTGACTGGAGGGGTTAGTTATGGTAACCGTGATTCTTGTTGTCATATCTTAGGTTCCCCTCCACTGCAATATCCTTTTACTCTTTGTCCTATATGTTATCATACTGAGAGGGGGGAGGGGATACCCATCGACTTTCACTGCCATACGAAGATGATTCATTCGATTAGGAGCGTTTTGTGTATTTTAATTAGTTTATCCATTCTGTTCATTCTGAAAAATTGACCTAGTGAGTCATTTTTCATCTTTCTAAACTGATCCCAGTAAAATATATCCTCGACGAATGACGATCGACCAAGGTCTGGCTTGTAAATTTTCTCGAAACTTTTCTTTATGTATTTGTGAACATATGATTTAAGTGGTTTCTCCCTCGTTACTACAAATAGATCCTGTACTTTTACATATGGGCATCGGTGCACTATTCTGATACCCACTCGGAATTTCCTGTCCAATAACTCTCGCTGTGTTTTTGGCAGGAAGGGATAGAACGGGAATATCCACGCTAGATGCAGGGAGACATATGCAAAAGAAAAACATTGTCGTAAAACCTGTACTGACACTTTACTACCTTTTTTGAACCATTTTGATTTCGACAGGGCGTTTCCCATTTTCTCGAGACACTGAGCTACCGTAGGTTTCAGTGACAGCTTACTCGCCCATGTGAAACCTAAATATTTGAAGGCCTTCACCATCTCTAATTTTTGCTCTTGCATAAAAACATTTATTTTCGGTTGTTCTATTTGCGTATAGAACACCTGCCCGACCGGTTTCTGTGCATTAATGGGCTGCTTCCATTTCCTGGTATACTCTGCTATTCTATTGCAGGCTTTTGAACCATCTCTTTCCAGAAAATCGATTGCTGAAGATAGATTCTTCATAATGGGGGCCTTTACTGGTATACTTAAATCATCCGCTTAGATATGCCCTGTGTGTGCTCCTGCACAGTGAATAAAATCGCTGTGGTAGACGAAAAACAGGCAAGGGCTAAGGCTACTTCCTTGTGGTAATCCAACATCTAGCTGAAAGCTATCCGATCTTTTCTCTCCAAAGGCTATATATGCCTGCCGGTTTCTTAACAATGATACGGACATTTTAAATGATTCCAGGGGCATTCCTAATCTGTGAAGTTTCACCATCAGTCCAGCATGCCATACGGTGTCATACGCCTTTTTAAAATTTACGTAAAGAGCAAGCGTCGGGATATTAGCTGCTAGGCTGTTTTTAATCTCGTGGTACATTGAGAGAACTCTAGTGCTTAGGAGACCTCCTCGTCTAAAACCTGATTGTTCGGCAGGAACTAATTGGGCTCCTTCCGCCCATATCCTGACCATTTCAAGAACCACTTCCTCGAATAGTTTTGAATGCGTTGGCAGGATTCAGATTCGTCGCATCTGGTCGGTTCTCGGTACGTCAGCTTTCAACTTATTCAAGGTTATAATTAACGTTATTTTCCAAAAGTCTGGGTACTAGTTTCTTTGTCACCATACGTTGAAACGCTTCACTAAACATTGGGCATAAGCTGGAGTGAGTATCTTAAACATATAGTTAGATACTTCATCGTATCCAGATGATTTCTTATTTTTCAATTTCTTTATTAATTTTTACATTTCTCGTACTGAAATTGGTTTTAGACCTAGTTCAGTGGTTGAAGCTATATTATTCACTATTTCCTTGTACTCATTCTCTCTTAAACGACCCTGACAATCATTTACATCTATGAGAGGAGGCTTCGCTTGCTCTTTATAATAATCATATACCATGGTCGTTATCTCTTGATGATCCGATTTAGTTATAAACCCTACTGACAATTTTGATAGAGGGAGTGTTTTCTGTTTATTGATCTTAGACAAGTGGGACCAGAAGGCATATCCTCAGAGATCATGTGTCTCTTGTATCGTAGAAAGAAAATTACTCCAACAATTCGATTTATATTTAATTACTTCGTTCTTAACGAGCCTGATCATAGTTCTTAATAGTATCCTGTTCTCTTCCTCACCTATTTCTCCATTTATTTTGCTTTCTCTATAATATCTATTTCTCAGATTGTGAACTTGCGTCAATATCTCAACTATGTAAGGTGGCAAGTTCGGGCGATATTTGTCTCCGTTTTCCCATTTAGCCACTCTGTTCTTCAAAGCAGCTGGAAATCATACATAGCTAGTGTAACAATTATCAGCATCTTGTCTGTCTACATCTTTTATCCAGAATTCCTGTAGTAATACTAACACTGCTTCAAAAACTTTCCAATTTATTGTAGGAAATTGTCCACTTCTTAGGAATCCTATCTGATCGCTCTTCAAAACCATAGGCCAGTGATCGCTCAATCCACTTCGCCAGGTTTCTGCTTTAGCGTCCAACACGTTTGTAAAGATCAGGTCTGTATGTCGAGCTGAACGTTTAGACGAATTTTTCGTTCCGGGCATGAAGATCAGATCATTTTCATCTATCCATTTTTTCAAATGATTTCCTCTGGCATCAGTTGCCCGACTATCCCATACTTGAACTGAATCATAAAAATCTCCTGCCACTATCATTCTTTCTATTATATACGGTGTTAAGTCCTCTAAATTTCGATCTTGACAATGGGGCCAGTAAATACCGATGATCCTAACTTCTTCCGACAGTCCAACGAAGTCCACGATCACTGTATTATCTATGTTAACATCAACTCATGTTGCTTTGAGATGCTTTCCTACCGCTAATTTATCTCCTCCTTTATGGTTTGTACCTTTTCTATAAAAGGAATTAAAATGGGGGATCGTAAAACTATTCCACAGTTCTCCAACTTCTGTAAAAATACAGATAGAGCTGTCTGTCTTATAGATTAATTCAATTGCTTCCAGAGCTCTTGTTCCCCATCCTTGTACATTGTACGTGAGAACCTTTAGAGGACTTCGTAAACAAGATGGTAAGGTCTTTTTCTTTCCCCAATCACTAAGAATACCATACAGTGTAGTACCCGAGTACCATTCATCCATAATCTCTTTGATGTATTGACATATGCTCGAACAAAAACCCCATTCTATGACTTTTCGAATCACGGTACCTTTAAGATCAACCGGGGATAAGTAACCAGAAACATCTAGGGTAGTAAAAAAGGAGGAAGCATGAACGTTTTAAGGTGGGGGGGATCTGTTACAAGTCATTTGTTGTTACCGTTGATTGTTCTTCTTCCATCAGGGCGTTTTTTTCTTTCATAGTCGATATTGTTGTTGTTGAAGTTGTTTTGTTTGGATAGAGAGATGGAGATGTTGGTGTTGGGTTTTTTTGTTGGTCCGAAGGGAGTTCATTGAACTTCTCCAGTATATCAGCTTTAAATTCTTCAATTTGATGTGCAAGTTTTTGTAGTTGTTGTTTGTTTCTCTTTTCTACTAATGCATTAATAGTCTGTTGCATAATATTCGCTAAACCAATTATAACTTGTTTATTAATTGACGATCTTTTATCTATCAGATCGATTCGCATAACTTGATTGTCAATTTTAGATTCCATACGCCTTGTAATATCTAAGATATATTTAATCTGTGTGACAAGCTCACCTAGTTGGTTTGTTCTATATTGATTTTGTGGTTCAGTTGGGGGACACCTACCCATGCTGCCTGTGTTCCCTTTTTTTTGTTTTACTGGAGGAAAATTTGCTTCTTCACAATGTAATGCACTAGTTTTCATAGTTGCCTTAACCTTATGTAACCCGCCACCTTAAGTAGCATTATCTAATTCTTCTTTTAATGAACACCGAAACTCTTTGCCACCGAACAATCCATACTAAGAGAAGAGTGTGAACCTTGGCACTGAGCACATAAAATTGGCTTTTGACATTGATGATTACGATCCCATGAATGTAAACATAATCGACAACGTGAACCTATTTTACATTGAGGACGAGTATGACCTAGTTCCGAGCAATTGTTACAATACGTCATTTCGAGGCTTGGTATAAAAGCACTAACTGGCAAAAGTACACGACCAATAATCATCATTTCGTCATATTCATTTCCATCGGTCACACAAAACCTATAATCATTTGTTGCTCTAGGATGATGATACTTGATTTTTGAGAAGGCAACTGTTGTTTTCATTGATTTAACTATTTCTTTAAAAACAAATTCATTTGATAATTCAGCTGATACATAAAGTACTACTAAAACACAACAATCAGGTAATACACGTGGATGTTCAATTTCTATCTTAATATTGTTCATGTCATTTGGCCACTTACAATTCCAGAGCATCAGAAAATCTTTTTTTGTTGTGACACCTAACTTGTATCTATTTTTCCCCGCAGGAATTGACAAGGGAAAATCCCCCATTGATTGTGATGATTATTGTTGAACTACTTGTCGAATCCATTTGGCGATATCCATACATGATGGAAGCTGCTGTTGTGCTGTATGTGTTGTACCAGTGTCAGGACTAAGATTAATATAAAAACATGGTAAGTTACTAGATATAGCATGTTCAAGGTGGAACGATGGAAACCGAAATCGACTTTCAGTTGATGATGATGATGTTGTGAACATGTTTGTGAAATTCGTTGGTGTTGGTTCATGTGGACGAGGTTTTTCTGTTTGTCTTCGAGCTTGATTTTCTGTGGAACTTCTATCATCAAGTGGTCGTCGTGGTGTTGAAGATGTTTCATTATGTGGTGGTGCATTAGGATTGTCAATTACTGTTTTTGTTGTAAGAGTACGAGCCAGTTGATGGTTCTAATGAATGGATGATAAATTGATTGGCTTGTCCATTAATCGAGATAGATGTCCCGCTGTTTGTCGTGGTGGACCGGGAGAATGAATGGATGAAGAAAGTGGATGATGAATCACCTTTCTGTTTCTTTGTTCACTTAACTGTACATCTAATTGTTGTTTCTTGTACATTTCCGTCATAAAATGAATAAATTGAGCATCATATTTCATTTGATTTTGCCAATAATCGAAATCTGACTGGTCATTCATTGTTCTAAGCTCATCAGAAGGTTCTTGTTCTGCGGCCATGGGCCAGAGCAAGTAACCAGTAATTGAATTGTAGATATAGAGAAAGCGAAAACAGATAGCAATATAGTAAGAACGAAAGAGAAATATACGTCTTATCACTATCAGTGAAAAGTTGGAAGTTAGTACACATAACTCTCAGACTTAAGTCCGAGGTCTTCACATATTTTTTGCATATTGCTCCAACTATTTATTTAAATTACATTCATGGACCCCAATCAGACTAAAAAGCGAATTAACATTAATGCTCAATTAAACGATGTGATTGGTTTATTCCAAGTTAAGTCATCAGTTCTTTTATGCTATTTAACTTCGAATTAACCAATTGCATTACTTAATTAAACATTAAAGTTAATGCCCTGTTTAGTATGATTGAGATCATAGACAAATGTCTTTATTTTTTATTTATTGTAATGGATCTACATAATTTCCGACCTATACAAACGTCAAGAAATGCTTTTTATTCAGCCCTTTTGAACGTACATTTGAATTTTAAGATGATTGATTTCATGTTGATATTTTTCCATCTGCTGTAATTTATCTTACATCTCATTGAATTTCATTCATTCAGTGTTTTTGTGGAATTCACATATGTTTTCGAAGAAAATTGTGAGTGGAAGTTTAAGAGTGAGATTTTTGATGCTCACCGCCCCCTGTTACAGACATAGTCCAGACGACCCCTACAGGGGGTATTAATGCCTCCTCCCCTAGAATGTACTGGTGCCCCTCCCCCATAATGGGTACTAGGTCCCCCCATCCGTAACAGATATAGCTCTGGTTAAAGACGCCCACTCCCCCTCCCCTACTTACAGACCACAGAAACCAGTGTGAGAATCCATTACAGACATAGAAACCAGCATGTTATTATCGTCGTATATCACAAGATTATTTGCTGCTTCCTCCAATGTTTTTATTAAGAATAATGGTAAATTAAGAAAAATGAACAACGAAAAATGGAAACTAAAGAGTGAATAGCAACAATGAAAATGAAAAATAGCGCACCTATCAGAGAAAGACGATGCGAAAAAATTCTTCATATTACATTCTCCGTTTTTTCTATTAGCATATGAAGCTATTGATATGCGAGTTCCACATTTTAGCCCCGACAGGGCTGCGCTAACAAGCTTTTTCGATGCTAAAATGAAGTGAAAAATAAAACGGGCTAGGGAAAACCGCCAAACTACGTTGACCTATGAACAATATTTTAATAAAAGATGCTGTGAATTATGCGGATTTCGAGGTAGACCTACATAAATAATTTGTACGTTCCTAGGCCGATGAGCAATATGATACTTTGCTTTTATCATTTGAACAGTGAAGCAAAAAGGTGATCATAAGGTTTCAACCTGAAAACGGAGAATATGTAGACTTATAGAGGAGTACTTTCCACATCTAGTAGCACATATATATATACTATCGAGTTCTGATATGGACCGCTAATGTCAATAGATAGCACAAGATTCTCTGTTGTCTACGGTATAAGACAGCAAATATGCCTCCTTCTATCGATACCAGCGATACCTGGCAAAACTAGCAAATACATATACTACTCGATGGAGAAAGTGTTCCTCTATAAACCTACATATATTCCGTTTTTTCGTCAAAAAGCGAGTCGTAACTTATTATCGCCTTTCCTTGCTATCAAACTATACTAGAACCTCTTTCGTTGCTATGGCTTGCTTGTGACTCATAAAGACAGAGAATGTCCTATCGTGATGCACTCTACGTATTCTTCAGCAATTTCTACAAGAAACAAAAATGAGTTTTTCATGTAAGCATCGCAAACAACAATATTGTTATCCATCCAAATTCAGCAAACATTTCTGTTTTTCTTGTTATCCTTGTTTTTTCATTGTTTATACAACGCCATAATTACAAGAAATTGAACTACATTTATTTCATGGTTATTGAAAAACGTTTCCAACATTAATACTAGATAATTTATTCAACAAGAAAACATTTGGAGTTCTTCGCTAAGAGATCAATGCAAAAATTCTAAGTTAAGTTCAAAAGGATGAAGTAAAACGCATTCCTTGACTTTTAGACGTGTCACAAATGATGTAGGTCGATTGCGATACGTAAAAAATAAGGATATGTCTCGATTATATCTTCTTAAGAAAAACTAGATGCATAAGGAAAGTATATTAGCGACATCTATGACTAGTAATTCATTCATACTATAAAAATTGATCGCATTATATATGAGTGTGATCAAAAGTAACTGAACTCTACTCAGTTTTTCACGCTGATTAATAAAACCATATTCATAAACTTGGGATGATGAAGAAAGCCGAGACTGAAACATTGTTGTTCCATGTTAAGCAATTTTTCTAAACATGGAAACTCTGAACTTTTTTGAGCGTTTGTTGAAATAAAGCAAAAAAAATCAAAAAATATATTTTATTGTGCAGTTTGACTAGCTCGATCAAAACATAGATAAATCGTTCAAAAAAATATTTTACTGAACTCTGGAATTTCTGCCACTTTATCAATGAACTGTAAGTTATATTTATAAANTGTAAACGTAACTGACCAATTATAAATGATTCTTCCTTATTTATAATTGGTCACTCTCGAGCACTAATACTTAGCCACAGAAAATCAGTATAAATAGAAGTGCTCGTCACATTTTCGTTCATAAATCATTTTACTTTAAATAGTACAATACGTATTTAATGTTTTTAAAAATTGTTTTCGATTTAAATTTTTTTAGTTGTTCAATTTTTGAAACTTTGTTTCTTAAATTATTTAACATTTTTTTTAAGAAATTTTTTTTTCATTATTTTTAAAAATTTTTTAGATGTTGTTTTTTTGGTTTTTGTAGATATTTATTTTCCATGATTTTAGAAATTCATAACTTTTTTTAACTTATTGTAATTTCGTAAATTTTGAAATATTTTAGCTTTTAATGTTTTGATTTTTCTGGATATTTATTATTTTTAAACTTTTTGTAAAAATTTTAATTTTATAATTTTAAGTTTTTAGTTTTTGTACGGAAAAAGTTTTTAAGCTCTCAATAAAAATACGAATAAAATGATAACTCAATCTAAGTGATCTCTCGTATGTATTGCAACGCAATTGCGGCGCATAACTGCAATTAACTGGGACGCACTTTTGCGTAGCTGTGAATTTTTCGCCGTAAGTATGCGTAACTGCGATTTTTTTATCGTAATTACGCATAACGACGTCGCAATTTTCCGTAATTACGGGTCACAGTGCGATCGCAGTTACGCCGTAACTGCGCCACAGTTTCATCGTAATGAAACACATGGGAAATATCCAAAATACGGATAAGTTCAATCTTATAAAATAAAATTGATCAATTAATTTTTCTTTTGTAGAACGGCTCATTTCCGGAATTTCAGCCAAGTTTCATTTTCTCAAATTTCATCTCATATCACCGTGGAGCTGTTTTGAAGGAAGAGTTCCCGGACGAAAAAAATAGCATATTCGTAATCAGCGTGGTCAGTTACTCCCGTCCCCGTCAAGATCTCGAGAGGGTACATCTGCACCCAAGCNCAATAGAATCGAGTGAATAATCAAATGATGATCGACTTCGAGAAAGAACAGAACAAGAATAATTCGCGTATAGATGAGTGGCTAAATAGCGCGCGACGACGCGACGCTGGTTCGAATCCAGTGCGAATCGTTAATTTTTTTCTGTTCTGTATATGCTTTTTTGCATTGATTTTTGCAAAAAAAAATTTTGCTTGGGTGCAGATGTACCCTCTCGAGATCTTGACGGGGACGGGAGTAACTGACCACGCTGATTACGAATATGCTATTTTTTTCGTCCGGGAACTCTTCCTTTAAAACAGCTCCACGGTGATATGTATTTCGTTCGTTTTTAATCATCTATTGACCGATATATAGAATTTGAGAGCGTTTAATGACACCAAATTTAATAAATTTTGGATTTTGGTATTATAGGCTTATCAATTCATGTAATTTTAGGCATGCTTAGTCTTATGAAACTCAAGAAATTTGTTTAGCCTATGGTTATGTATTGATTGATAAATAGGATTTCAGGTCATTTTTATGTTATCATAGTTCATAATTTTGTTCATTTTTCTCGTTACAGACACATTTATATATGGAACTTTACGTACGTATGGCTTTATTAAATAAAAATATTTCCTAAATTTTCTATTATAGATAGAATAATTTGTGGACTATTAATACGTAAGTTTGATCTGATGAAAATTAATACATGTGTATTTTATTATAGATTCATTCATACATACGATTTTAAATGCAGTTGATTTCAAAAAATAACACAAATTTCTTTAGTTTACTTATACATTGCTTCAAAGATGCAATTTCTGGTAAGCTTGCTCTTACGAAGTTTAATAAATTTGCTTTGTTTTTTGTTCTAGGTTGATGTATGCACGCATTTTAAGGTAAATTTTATCTTATCAAATTGAAATAGTGATTCAGTTTTTCAGTTCTAGATTAACCTAGATGCGGAATTTCAGTCAAGTGTTATTTTATAAAATAAAATAAAATATATGTCGCTGTTTTTTTACTATAGATTGGTTCAATTACATACATAATGGAATACGTTTGATCTTATAGAATCATTTTATTTCTTTGTTTATATATTGAAGGTTGCTTCACTCGTGGAAATTATCGGTGAATTTGGCTTTAAGTGTCTGGCACCGTCCTTGGTATGCATACTATTCGAATATTTCTCACAATCCAAGTATAGTATAGATCAAATAAATCAAAAGTAAGTGATAATAGTCTGTAGAGTCACTTTCTGCCCCAATGGAAAGAAATGATTCTATAGACTATTCCAATTAATTTTGATTTATTAGATTTATACTATTATGGGTCGTGAGAAATAATCGAATAGTATGAAAGCCACGGACGGCACCAGAGGGTTAAATTAAATTTTTGAGCGAGCGGATAATTAGTAGGAACGCACCAGTGTCAGTTGAAAACTGGTGACTGGTAACCCAGTCCGTCCGGGGATGCATATAACTCAATTCATTATTAAATAACTAGTGTTGTTCTTCGGTTTTCATTCTGAAGTCATATGAATATCTTCTGTAAGTCATTGTTACGAATGTAGAGTTTAGCATTTCAGTAGGTATGTATGAATATTACTTAAGGGAACCCCCNNNCCCCCCCCCCCCCCCCCCCCGGAGCTATCTTTTAAACGATGCAACAGATTTCGATGAAAATTTCATGAAATAGAGCAACTAATGTAACTAGCATTTGATAAAAATTTGAACTAATAATTTTTAATAATTAATGAGTTATACTCAATTTACTCCTAAAAACTGGGCTTCTGACACGGAACATTTTCCCGATGATCGGTAGAATTGAAAATGTTGAACTTCGTTTCAAAATGAAGAAAATACTTCTGTCTACAAATTGTGGAAGCTGATTTTTTTAACTCGTTTTCGTTTAAATATAGTGGCCGTTTAAACCTGAGAATGGCGAAAACCGTTTTGACCTCTTTTCAAGATTTTTGTATATCTGAACGATGAACGCATACTTTAAAAATCTGTCCCCACAATTTTTAGAGAAAAGTTTGATCTTTCTAATAAAAAAAATCATTAATATACATTGAAAGATGGACCGAGAAAATATTCCTTCTTCGTTTCGAAATTTACGTTACAACATAGATGCGACAAGGTGTCCGAATAGTTCTTTTACTCACTGTAGATACACAAATATGTGTCACCCACAGATATGGAATCAAACTTGATAGAAAATAAAGCTCGAGATCATCAAGTGAATGTTTTTATTTGTTTATGCTATTTAAATTTACAGCTTAATGTAATCCACGTTAGCATTATAGAACCTCTTCTAGCAATATTATAAAATCTGTTGGGAAGCAGTCCAGTTTTGCATGAAAACGTGCTGGCCGCACCAATATGCTTGCTTTTTCAAAAATATTTTTTTTAGTTTTCTTCCATTCTATCTGGGTGATCTGATAAGATTTAGATTGGAATATTTTTAAAACTATGGAATTAGATTTTACGTTGATCCTATTGAGAAAGGGTCTAAATCACAATTTGAAGAAAATTCATGAAAAATTCAACGACTGCCTTTAAAGACATCAACCTGAATGACTTGACACACTTGTGTGTGGTTTATCAAACCTTATTTTGAGCTTTGAAGTTGTGGTTACTCTAACCTCCCAGATCATGAATTTTGAAAGCAAGGCGAACAAGCAAATCGAAACACGTACCCCATCGATCGCTACTTCATCACAGAACACTTTCCATTTGTTCTGCCATAAGAAAAGTGGTAATGTCTCCTTTTCAAATGTAGCATGCGGATTCGGGGATACAGTGATGAAATCGATGACATCGTCATAAGCACCATTCGAAGGTGTATAACGCTTAGCAAGTGCTTCAAGTTCTGCTGCAGCTTCCTCAATTTTCCTAAGTTGAGTTGGCAAGAGACAGTCACCAGTGAAAATTAGCAGACGAAAACGGAGATCTGTTGGCATTTGATCATGAATATGAAATGGCCTAGCATCAACGTGGCGAATGACAACATGTGAAGCAAAGCTCTTGCCAATCGTTATTCCTTCTGCAATTAGTTGGTTTTCCAATGGTTGAGCAGTGATGAGAGATGGCTCATACATTATAGCTATTCCACTCGTGAAGCCGCCAAATGTGTGAAAAGCATTACAAAACTCTTCGTGAGTTACGCCAGCTTCTGCTGCTGTTCGTGCGGGCTTATCGGCGAAGAGCTTGGCGAATTTTCGGTCAAATTCGATAAGCTGTTTGGCGTAGTTGCGTCGCTCAAACTCGTATGTCTTAAGGATGTTTGGATAGGCGAGACCTTTGATGACCATGGCAAGTTTCCATGCTAGATTGTGAGTATCGTTCATCGAGGCGTTCATGCCTTGTCCAGCTTTGGGTGAATGAGTGTGGCATGCATCACCTGCAATAAAAACGAGTTCATCCTTGTCGTTAAAGTGGCTGGCGTAGCGTTGACCCGTGATGTAGATTGTCCACCACTCGACTTTAGGCCAGTTCAATTTGTATGGCATAAATATCTTGGATGCTGATTCAATGAGCATTTGTTGAGTTATCTTCGATCGATCAATGCGTTCCGTCGTATCATCACTTTCAATGTCTGGCAACTGGATGTAAAGTCGAACAAGGTCACCTTCTCGAGGTATGACCATACAAGTGCCATGGTGAGAATGAATTGTGCTTCGGTTGCGAATATCAGGAAAGTCACTCTGCAGATGTGAATCAAGGACACCCCAAACATCGTCTACAACACATAGCCATGTATAAAATTTATTTAGGTGACAAAAGAGTCAATTGGAATGCATGCTCAATAAAGTAAATGCGATCTAGTTCACGAAACTTAAGGAGAAAATTGAAACTAATCATTGAAAAATAAAGATATCTTATTTCGCAAAGTCATGCTAGTGTGCGCTCATTTATGACTAAAAAATTTGATTAAAAGGATCGGAGCACTTGAAATGTTGCAGTGAAACAAATTATATGAAACAAATTAATCCAGATTCACCTTAAGTTATTGGTTTCGTCGATCGAAACTGATTTTTTACATTTCAACTAATGAATATAATGTAGAAAATAAGCTCCGTCATTGCCAAAGACAGTAGTAATGAGAACCTGCTAAGCATGCCAACTTCTGGTTTCGCAGTATAGAATAACCCGTTGGTTCTAGAATAATTCTAGAATCGGATTAGCTACGAATTGTCACATTCGAATTAAAAATAAACAATTTCTGGAAACTGAAAGTCATGAATAAACAAGAATCGATTTGATAATGAAGGTGGTATATTTTCTCGATCTCTCAAAATCTTAACCATAAAACTATGGTAATCTTATCGGCAGCTGCATCTGTGTACTAAGAATATATTGGCTCCATAGTCCTGTATTGATCATTGAGAGTACGATTCGGATAGTTCCCTATACTGAAAGTAGGTTATTACGAAAAATGAGTTAAATGCGTTCGTTCGTCTGTATGTCTGTTCGTTCGTTCGCACAGAACGGAAAAAATGTTCTTTTGACCTTTACTAAAACCGATCATCAACTGCCCATAAGTTCAGCCAACCAGGTGTTTTTTCGATTGGGCGATCTACTAATAGGATTTCCACGTTGGCGAGTTCCGCTAATTTCTGAGACTGCGTTTGCGTTGAATGATGGTAATTCCGAAGTCTCTGTGTTCGTTGTATGGGAATGCTTTGCATCTGGATTCGGTTGTATCCGATACTTAGAGGGCGAATTCCCGCAATGGGTGTCTTTCTAACTGTGATGTAGAACCCATTCGATTTTCGTTTATTTGGTCTCAGTCAACAGTTGGAGCGGTTATGTATGTCTTTTGTGAAAAGGTTCGGGTGAGCAGAACGTTTAGCTTTCCGAATTGGGGAATAAGTGCATTCACCCGAACGGAAATTGGTTACGTAATTATTCCGCACTTTCAGCTTCAGTACTCATGAAAGGGAGTGATCATTTTTTGCAGTTGCGTCATCTTAGGCAGCGGCTAGCCGTGAGTGGCGCCCCGTAGAGGTGCCGACGAACGACAAGCCGCTAGTTAGAATATCACTTATGAGTTTTCGTGCGATTTTTTTTCAAAAGACTCGAAAAGTGTTGGGGGCTGGTGAAGACTTCTTCTATCTAGCAGCGCTTATTTTATCAAGTTTTGCCCGGCACTTGAGATTCCAGTCGAAGGAGGCGTAGTGTTTGTATTGGACGGTGGAAAACCGTAAATAAGAGCCGTCGATCAGCATGAGCGACACGCAACTGAGTGCTAAATTAATTGAGCTGCAGGGCAGAGAGCGTTGTTCCGTATAAGTTTATGTGTATCCAGCCTTTAGGTCAAATTCTGGTGTTTTTCTTTACGCCCTGAAAACGATTCGGCGTGGCTGAATTGATAGAAAATTTGCGTAGGGATTATCTCGAACTGCCTGAGTATTGTCAAAACGGTACGTGTCTGTGTTGGCGTACCGCCGGAAGTGGACATGACAGTGGGTAATCGTGAGGATTCGATGAACATACAGTTACGTTTGCTTCATCCTTAATAATTTTAACTTATTGTCCTGCTGAATTTTGTAGTAATCATGAAAATGACTACTAAATTTTACGACTGTTTTTTTCATGTTACCTTCTTAGCGTTTCACCTTCTATTAGAAAATCTATTAG